>CANYBF010031534.1:0-11621 GCA_948192965.1 Dalechampia spathulata | reverse complement strand
TATTGTAGAAATTTTCGCACACGACTTATGAATAATAAAACTATATATGCATCCTTTGTAGTATAATTAATGATTTCCTTTCTTAGGAGGTTATTAATTATGCTACGGGAGCATGTTACACCAGGTTAGGGTGTGACACATATGGTAGAGAAAATAGAGGGAAAGCAATGGTTTTTCAACAAAAACCCGAGATTCAACCCTGATCTAGGCAGATCGGAGCCTGAAAATGGATTTTCACTCTGTAGATTTGCATCTACCTTGAATAATAAATTTTTAAAGCTAAAAATCAATTGTATTTGAAAGATTTATGATAGACCTAGAACACCAGAGGCATGGAAGAGCCTCTGATGAAGCTAGACTCATCAGATCAGGGAAGAAAATGAGTGAAAATTGGGGAAAAATAGCATTTTATTGGAATTTTTGAGCCTATATACACAGCATATAGGCCTATGTATGCCACACATAGGCTACATATGGTGCACATAGCCTGAAAAATAGAGGGAAAATGGATGTTTTTGAGAAAAATGCAAAATCTGGCTCGGATTTAGACAGATCAAAGTCGGAAACACATAGTTTTGGTTATAAAATAGCAAGAATAACCAAGATTGAATCATGATTGAAGCCAATCCATAAGAAATCAAGCCAAAAACTCAAGATTCAAGCAAAAATTAGAAAAAAATAGAAGAAAAGTATCATTTTCACCCACCACAGTAGGTTTTTCTTCAATATCTTGCTTCCAAATTTGCTTAGGGAGCCTAACTAGAGCCAATTAGTCTCTAAATCCTAAGGAATTAATTAATTAAGTGCTTAATTAATTTTGAGAGATTTTAGCAGAGTTTTGGCTTGCTTTTAGAACAATTTTTGAACCCCTTCTGATGAACCCCGAGCTCTATATTTATAAAGCCAAATTAGGGTTTGGTAAAATTATAATTTTCAGTCTGGATTTGAAAATTTTTAGGCTATGTGCACCACACATAGTGCTATGTGCACCATACATAGCCCATGTGCACAGCATGTAGTGCTACAAGCGTAGCACATAGCATTTTGACTCGTCGCGTGGGGCTCGCTGTGGTTGCATCGAGATGTGCATCCCATGCCCAAGAAGCATCATTTTATGTGCTAAGATATTATGTAATGTGGTACACTTCCAATTTGGTCCCGAGAAGGCTCCCGACCAAACGTCTTTTTATGCTATATGCGTAACATAATGCTACATGTTATGCATATAGCATTTTACCCCTATGTGCGCCACCTTGCACGAGCAAAATGGGATGCATGCCGTATGTCAAATAAGCATCATTTGACATATTAAGACATTTTGTAATGAAAAGTATTCCAGATTTGGTCTGGAAGGTGGGCCCTACCAAACATCTTTTTTTTCTTGCATAGTGCACATATAGTGTTATGCACTAATTTCATTCTGTTTGCGCATTCTGTCTTGTACGGGTAAAATGCAATGTGTTTTGCATGTCAAATAAGCGTTATTTGACATTGTAAGATGTGATCATATGCCCTATTTATGTAGGCCTACTATATTAGCCCTACATGTGGACCGCACATGTGGGCCCCACCAAGTGATTTTTCTGGCAAATAATGCTATGTGCTCAGTGTGCTCTATTTATACATTCTGCCTCATTCGGGCAGAATGTAAAGTTTTATGTATGCCTAGAACACATAAAGAAGGTCCAACAGCATGTTCAACTTTGGGGTCGACCTCGGAGACCGATACCTAGCCGAATCGATAAAAACCCGAGATTATACAAGGGTGAAAAGTCAGGGTCAATAGTTTGCCCCCTGATTAGGACCATTTTGATGGGACACAAGCGCAAGTCATCAAAATGAGATCTGATCATAACATGACTTTTCATAAAAAGTAAGGAAGGTACCTGACCGATGCTCGCGTCGAGGCCTGATGCTTCATGGGGTGCTCGCGTTGAGGCTTACAGAGTGCTTGCGTTGAGGCTTACAACCCAATTCTGCAACTGGGAGCTCGGTGCTTGGGCTAAAATGATAAATGTTGATCAAAGGTCTTCTGTAAGACGATGGCTTTGCTGCGAGGCTTGAAATCATCTGTAATCGATGTCCAAATGCCTACCGCTTAGATTTGGGAACCAAAGGCTTTATTCTGTAATCTCTGCTGGATCCAGTGGTTGACTGTGGGACCTGGGTGACCGCCTGCTGGGTCGATGATTGTGTCATCAAATAAATGTCAAATATCTCCAAAATGGCATTTGGGATCCTCTACTGGATCTTTGATATTTCCTGGTTGATGGTTTTGACAAGTAAAAATCCCAATTATGTCACTAGGGGCCCGGCATTCAGGCTATCTGACCAAGGCTGACTGGTGGTCACTGCAAGACCAATGGCTTTCTTTTGAGTTTAATCATCTGAAGTTAGCATTCAGATGCCTATGGCTAGAGTTTGAGAATTAAAAGCTTGATTCTACGATATCTGCTAGATCGGGTGGTTCAGCTGCGGAACCAGATGTGATCGTTTGCTGGGTCAAGGTGATCAACCATCAGATCTATTCTTGCACCATCAAATAAGTGTTGTCTATCTCTAAAGTCTGCATTTGGGATCCTCTATTGGAATGCAACACTATCTGGTCAACAGCTTGACTAGAAGTCAAATGTTTGATTAGTTCTGATCATCTCCTGAATCAATTTCCTATCTTTACTAAACATGGAAAAATAATTTGTTAGTGAAATTGGTATTAAAATGGTCTAGGAAAAATACCTGAATTTTTGAGTATTAGTCTACTGCATTCTGACCAATTTTCCAGATTTTTTAGACTCTACAGGTCGTGAAAATTGAGCTCAATGGAGCAAACGACCTCTAAAAATTCTGAAATTTTCACCAGAGGCCTAACTTTTTATGTGCATCTTAGTGAGACCTGGGTGCACATTAGCAAAGCTCCCCTGAGGGTGGCGTATGTTAGCAAAAATTGCTACATACGGAGCACGTTCCACTATATGCTACACATATAGTTTGGAAATTTTATATTTCAAGGCTCAAATCCAAAAATTCAGTTTGTTTCCCCCTCCAAAACTGATTTTCTCTCAAACCCCAAACCAAAAACTCAGTGTTTTTATGAAAATAGCCGAAATCAGGATGCAACCGATGCCCTGGGACCCCGAATCTGTCCTAAGTTATGCTCTAATCAAACTCACAATACATGATGCCTATTTTGGAGCCTGTTTTGGTGATGTAATTATGGAAACTTTTACCATAGACTCCCATCGGTCCTGAGCTCCCCCCAAGAAGGTGAGTTTTCTGCAACTCGGCTCAATTTTATGGTTTTTCAAGAATTGAGTTCTAGGTTGTTCTTCTTGTGTTTAGGCTAGTACTAGGCTAAAGCCAGGCTTAGGTTGGCTTATGTCTGTCAAGGCATTTCAGGGAAATCAGAGTTTTTTGGAGCGGGTTTCTGCTATATGTGGCGTATATAGCACTATGTTCATCATATGTAAGCCATGTGTGGCACACATAGGGCTATGTACTGCGCACATAGCTAGGAAAAATAGGCCAAATCGCATGTTTTTTTGTTATTTTTGAGAAATTATGCATTTTCACTCATTCATAGGCATGAATAAGTAGATTTTGGGTTTTAGGGAGGAGCTCTATACCTCTAAAATATTATCTATATTTTGTAATTTAGTCTGAAAGCTAACCTGAATTCTATAATTTATAGAGGGAGTGAACGGACTGGCAGCATCCGAGGAATTTTTGAGTGGTACTCCCAACTGCCTTGGGAGATTCGTGTTAGAGTGGACCAGAGTTGCTTTGGTATATATATCTCCTGTTTTACTGGTGTAGAGAAGAGATGCAACCGGTTTGTCATTACGGCCATGATTGAGCGCTGGATGGATTCCATACACACCTTCCATCTACCAGTGGGAGAAATTGCAATTACCCCTGGGATTTTCGCTGGAATCATCGGGCTGGAGTGCGCAGGACTGCTTATATAATTTAATGCTAGATTGACATCGCCATGTTGGGCATATGATACGATCTTTGATTTGCTAGGCATGTCACCTAGCGTGAGGGGAAGAAATAGTATATCATACGACTATCTTAGAGAAGCAGTGTTGGCAGAGACGCTTGGTCGGACAATCTCTGTAGATCAGTATACCCGCAGCTTTCTACTATATGTGTTGGGGTGTACTCTATTTAATGATACCAGGAATAGCACCCATATGTCTGTGTTGTGGGCTCTCTGTGATCTGAGTACCATTGGGAGATTCGATTGGGGTACCGCTGGTCTAGCCCATCTGATGCAAGGATTAGACCTCTGCAGTAGGTAGTGCAGAGATTGTTTTATTGGTTATTGGTAAGTTGTAGAGGTAAGCATAATTTTATTGATTCTAATTTTGATATTTGCTCGAGTCTTGTTGACTGTGTATATTGATCAGGCAGATCATGGCATATGAGTTTGGACTACTACCAGAACCCAAGATTCCATATGGGGTACTGCTTGGTTTCCCGTGCATGCAGGCGTGGAGCGTACCAAGACGAAGGCTTGACTATACGATGGATGAGTTGAGAGAGTATCTCGACGACTTGACCTGGGATCAGGTAAGAAGAAACAACTTAATTAGTATTAAACTATATTGAACTGGTTTGAGAAGTACCTAAGTAGGTGTCTGATTTATCATCATTATTGGAATAGGTGTGTTCCTCTCCCTAGAGCAATATGTATCCGAGGCTGGAATATTTAACTAGCTCAGCATGCAAGGATGATCGTCATATGTTGTTGGAGAGTCCCGAGGGTAGACTCTTTTATTTGGGGGAGTGCGTGATTGACTGGTAGCTGGGGCCAGAGAGTCGTGTGGAGCTTGCTACACCACCACGTGTGATGTTCTAGGCATCTTGTACCAACACCGACCCAGAGGTGATTACTGGGTTGACTGGCATCCCTGGAGGAGAGTGTTTATCGGATTCACCAATGGACTACCCCACTTTCATTCAACTGAGGTTATTAGGGCCTATGGAGCTTTCCACATGCAGGGGTCAGCGTGACGGAGCTAGTAGGACCAGAGTCAGATCTGATATTCACAGAGGTTGAGGTGGGCATCATGGTTCATCTGTTATTAGTAGTTCTCAGGGTGCTAGTGTCTCAAAGAGATCTCATGAAACTCAGCTTGGTGTGTCTCCACCAAGATCCACATCCAAAACTCCAAAGGTGCCTCCTGGATATGAACATCCAATGGACTTTATGGAAGGCCAGTTGATATGGCCGTAGAACCCATTGATCTATACGTATGACGAGACTGGTCATCTATATGAGCCATCCTTTCCAGTGTTAGCAAGGGATGAGATAGAGTTTTATCCACCGAACACCACCCTTGTAAGTACATGTGTTTTGTATTTGCTCTGACTTTAGTGGTCTTACATGCATTTATCCTGTATAGGTACTTAGGGATGCCATGGATGATGCCTCGAGACTTCTCACAGGTTTACGCCGCTATCACACCTTTGAGATGCTAACTGTTTTGGTGAGTACTCGTTATAAATGCGAGTACATGGAAATGCATGAATGCATGACTTATATGCCTATATGCTCATGTTTGCAAACGAGTAGACATTTGGAGCAAGAGGAGCGGGACCACTATGCTTAGATGACAGAGCAGATGGGACGAGAGATTGCCCAGCTGATGGCGTGTTTAGAGCAATACAACATATAGGTCTCAGATAGTCCCAGCCTCGATGAAGACCACTCCGACGAAGATGATACTTAGAGGAGACGTGATGTCTGATTCCCATATGCATGATGTCAGAACTCTATAGTTTCTATATTAGAATAATAAGACAGTGTATTACAGTCAGGCATATGAGCCTAGTACACTAGGGTTATGGTGTACAGCTTTAAAAATAGCCAAAAGCTTGAACTATGTCTCTTTTGGATTTATTAGTGGAATCCAAAGGTTGTTTACTGCTATAAATATCTCATGCCTTACACTTGATTGCCATGAAAACATAATTTCTTTGTTCTTCTATGCAGAAGTAAATATACAATGACTCAATAATCACTGCCTGCTTTCCGTGCTCTTTCTCACCACTGGGGCAATGATGAGTGGAGTCAATTAAGCTAGCTCAGGCTCCAGTACTTGAGGATGCTTCAACAAGTCTTGATCAATAATGCCTTCCTGCATGCCGCTGCGCAATTCTGGGATCTAGTGACCCATGTTTTATGGTTTGGACACATTGAGCTGTGCCCACTGTATGAGGAGTTTGCTGCTATCCTCAGAGTTTCCTATAGCATGACGGTGATGTTAACAGTATCGGTGCCTATTGGAGAGGCATTCTTGCATCTGATTAAGGCTTTGATATTAGCCCGATTGAGACGAGGCCGCTTTTAACTGCAGATGGCCATGTAGATCTTGCTGTCATTTTTTGGCTGTGTGGCCAAAAGTCTGTAGGCACTTTCTCATGGTTGAGAATAGCAGGATTTGGATTGTTGGTGCAATTCCTATTTGTCAATCCATCCTGTCATAAAGATTTGCTAATTAAGCTTGTGGTAGACCAAATGATGCAAGGCCAGACTCCTTTTCCCATGATCATTGCAGAGACGATCCTTGGGTTGGATAAAGTGAAGCTAGGACTATCCGAGCATTTCAGTGGTAGTATGCTTCTGTTGCAGGTAATGATTCTAAGCTGCCTTCGCAGGTTTTCAACTTAGAAAAGCTGTGTTTTTGCCTTAATTTTTGCATGAGTTACCTTTTATAAGGTGTTTGGCTTATAGGGTTATTGTTCTTACTTTGGACCCTAATTTTTGCTTGGACTACCCCCTTGGGTTTTCAACTCAGCGGGTTGCTCTAATTTTTGCCTGAGCAGCCTTTTACAAGGTTTTCAACTTAGCGAGCTTTTATTATTTTTATTTTATTATAGATCTGGCTTCAAGAGAAGCTTGGAATCTTAGCGCCACTAGCAGGGGACCCATAAAGATATCTCCCTCATAGCTACATGCGGAGGGGTTATACCTTTATCGGGGCAAAGACGATGACATTCCAAGGCTGGATTGAGTGGATGGGGACCCAACTTGAGACCGAGATCAGGTGGAGCTATCCTTGGTGGCGCATACAGCATGTGACTGTAATGACCTATATAGATTGTATTCCACTATCAGGATTCAAGCATTACACGCACTACAGTCCTGCTAGGATCTATCGTCAGTATGGCCATCGGTAAACTATACCTCAACTGACAGAGTTTGAGGGTGGAAGGCTGGTGCCTCACTTTGTGGAGTATGTGGAGAGGACTTGGCTTCGTTGTTAGATAATACTAGTGGAGATTCTTGGAGCTGGACCTGCCACAGATGATGAATAGAAGCTGTGGGTGGTGCGCCATGCCTAAATCCTATACTACGAGAGATTATTAGGTAATAATATGTAATAAAGGATGATAATGCTTTGCATTTGAGATTTGTATCACTTATGGCTATGTTTATGAACATATGTTTCAACACTGCATTAGTGAGATTAAAACATTTGCATGAAAAATGTTAAAACTAACATAGAAGTTCTAGATATGCATCAGACTTGACTCCTGTTATTGACCAGTCTTATGTGAGATTTTCTTATCAACTATTTTAACGCTCTCCTTTTACCTCTAAGAGCTCTAATTTTGCATGAGCCATCCAAACGGATTTTTAACTCATTGAGCAAATATTTTTCTTTTGCCTTAACTTTTGCATGAATTGCCTATGCAGGTTTTTAGCTCACTAGGCTTTTTATTTTTATTTTGCCTTTTCTTTTGCCCTTTGCTTTAGACAAAATACTTCTTCAACTGATCAAGGTTGACAGGTTCTAAGAATTCATTACCTTCCAAATCCAAGATGCAAACAGCGCCTTTAGAGAGGATCTTTTTAACTAGGAATGGGCCTTCCTAGTTAGGTCTGAATTTTCCATAAGGGTTGTAGATAGCTAGTCTGACTTGCTTCAGAACTAAATCACCTTCTTGTATGACAACAGGCTTGACTTTTCTGTTGAATGCATTTGGCATGCGTTTCTTGTAAAGCTGTAGGTGATAGAAGGCCTTTAGCCATTTCTCATTAATAGTAACCAGTTGTTCATACCTGGCCCTTTTCCACTCAGCTTCTGGCAACTGAGATTCCAGAATGGTATGAAGTGATTTCAACTCCACTTTGATTGGCAATATGGCTTCTGTCCCGTGAATAAGAGAGTAGGAAGTGGCACCTGTAGGACTCCTTATAGTGGTTCTATAACCTCATAAAGCAAATGGTAGCTGCTCATGCCAGTCCCTGTAAGTTCTCACTGTCTTGGCTAAGATGCGCTTGATCATTTTGTTAGCTGCTTCGACTGCCCTATTAGCTTGAGGGCGATAAGGAGAAGATCGATGGTGCTCAATCTCATACTTTTTTAGTACGTCAGCAACTTGGCCTTGGAACTGCACTCCATTATCTGACACCAAGTGATGCGGTATCCCATATTGGTATATGAGATTCTTTCTATAAACTTGGCTACCTGCTTTGCCCCCAGTTTACTGTAGGATTCTACCTCCACCCACTTAGAGAAGTAATCAACGGCCACCAGTATATACCGATGTCCATTAGAAGCATTAGGATGTATCTCACCCATGATGTCAATTCCCTAAGCTGAGAATGACCAAGGTGTTGTCAAATTTTGTAATTCAACTGGTGGTAGGTGACTCAGATCTCCATGAATCTGGCATTCATGGCATCTCCGTACAAACTGTATACAGTTTGTCTCCATGGTGAGCCAAAAATATCCTTGATGTAGGATTTTCTTGTAAAGTATGAATCCATTCATGTGGGACCCACATATACCGGCGTGTATCATTCCATGACTGATTCAATCTCCTTCCCCGATATGCACCAAAGTTATAGACCATCCGTTGTTCTTTTGTGGAGAACACCCTGATGCCAGGTAAAGTTGGCTGCTAGTTTACGTAGGGCTAGCTTATCAGTCTTGTTAGCTTCTTCTGGATAGGCACCGGTTTTTAAAAAGTTCATGATATCTGCATACCATGGGATCTCATCTAGCTGGTCTAGTACCATAACTCATTCTTCCTCATAGTAAGGAGTCCTCAACTGCTTGATGAATACAGGCTGAACTTGACTTTGTGGTCGCTCACAAACTGAAGCCAGTGTGGCCAAAGCGTCTACCATCTGATTTTCTTCATGCGGTATGTGAATGAATTGGCATGACTGAAATTACAAACCATGAGCTTCATGTATTCAGCATAAGGCTTGAGCCTTTCCTCTTTGGCTTCCCACTTGGTCGTGGATTGGTGAATGATAAGCATTGAATCACTAAATATCTATATATCTTAGGCATCGATCATTAGTAATGATTCTATCCCGAAGAGACAGGCTTCATACTCAACCATATTGTTGGTGATTGAAAAGCTCAGCCGCTTTGAAAGCATAATTAGTTCACCTTCATGAGTGATTAGCATAACTCATATACCTGCACCTCTTCTGTTGACTGCACCGTCAAAGTGTAGCTGCCATTTTTAGATATCAACTACCCCCAAGTGCTCATCTGGGAAGTCCAGTTCAAAGGTCTCAGAGTCATCCATCAGCCTAGATGCTAAGAATTCGGTAATTGCTATGCCTTTGATCACCTTAGTTGTGATGTACTGCACATCAAACTCTGATAACAGGATTAGCCACCTAGAGAGTTTCCCTACCAGTGAAGGAGCTACATACAAATACTTCATAGGGTCAACCTTGGAGATTGCCTGAACTTGGTATGACTGAAAGTAGTGTCTGAGTTTCTTGGTGACCCAGACCATAGCCATGCATAGCTTCTCAACAGTGCTATATTTGCATTCAATTGGCAGCAGCTTCTTACTCAGGTAGTAGATAGCGTGCTTGACTCCAGCTTCATTCTCCTGAGCCATCATAGCACTCACTGATTCCTCTTCTAAAGCTAGATAGAGTAGTAATGGTTTTCCTGGCCGAGGTGGTTGTAGGATTAGCGGGTTGGAGAGGTAATGTTTCACCCTCTCAAAAGTGAACTGGTAGTTCTTATCCTAAATCATAGGCTGGTTCTTCCTTAAAAGCTTGAAGATAGGCTCACACATGGTAGTAAGCTTGGCGATGAATCTGCTAATATACTGGAGCTATCCTAGGAATCCCCTAACTTTGGTCTTAGTTCTAGGGATAGGCATCTTAATGATTGACTTTGTCTTATCAGGATCTACTTCAATACCCCTCTGACTGACGATATGACCCAATAGCTTGTCGGATGTCACCCCAAATGTGCATTTCTTCAGATTCAGTCTGAGTCCATATTTCTCAATGCGTGTAAGAAACTTGTCAAGAGCTGCTAGATGCTCTTCTCTGGTGGGAGACTTCACCATCATGTCATCCATATAGACTTCAACCTCTTTATGGATTAAATCATTCAACAAGGTTGTTGCAACTCGCTAGTAGGTAGCACTTGCATTTTTCAAGCCGAAGGGTATAACCTTATAGTAGTAGGTCCCCCATTCTGTGATGAAAGCTGTCTTCACCTTATCTGGAATTGCCATCAGGATTTGATTGTACCTTGAAAACCCATCAGCAAAGGAATACATAGTGCTAGCAGCTGCACTATCGACTAGCATGTCGATATGAGGCAAAGGAAAGTCATACTTTGGACATGCTTTGCTCAGATCCCTGTAGTCTACGCAGACTCTGACCCTGCCGTCTTTCTTGAGAATTAGAACTACATTAGCCAACCATTTTGGATAGTTGACCACTTCAAGGAATTTGACATCCAACTGCTTTTGGACATCTTCCTTGACCTTCTGTGCCCACTCTGGTCAGAGGCACCGTAGTTTTTGCTTAACTGGCTTGAACCCCAGATTGGTTAGAATTTTGTGTTCCACGATGGATCTGTCGACACCTGGCATGTCTTCATAGCCTAGAGTGAAGGCTTTTATATGCTTTTTCAATGTGCTGATTATTTCTGTTCTCTCTTTAGAGGTCAAGTCTGATGTAATCTAGAGTATACATGGCTTGTCATCTGTGTTAATGTTAACATTTTCAATGCATGATGTGTTAATGTCAAAAATGCTCATGCAATGCTCATGTTCATGCACAATGCCATCAGAATACACATCACAAATATAAGCAAAGTTATTCTTCATTGCATGATACTTATTTGGAATTACATCATCATAAAATAAAACAGAAATAGGGACATCAGTGTCCTCATACAGTAATTCCTCAAAAGTACTATCCATCAGCATGGCTATATCTTCGTAGACCTTTAGCAGCAGCAGGTCCTCTATGTCCAAGTTCCACAGCTTGGCTCCCAGTGTAGCAACTGTAGTAACTTCTGGGTCCAAGCGATCGGTGGTAAGATCAGCAACATCATGAAAGATCTGGAAAGCTTCATCAGGGCTGATGGTGAAAGAAGCAGCAGTCTTTCCAGCTATTGCCAGGGCTGACAGGTCACAAATATCGTTGAAGATGGCAAACTGTTGCTCAAAGAAATCATCTATGTCACATCCTGCATTTAGTGGTTTATTGTGCATTTATAAATTGATGTTATGTTGTGAATTTTATGTGATTGGTGTGATAATGTGATGAAGTTATGATTAGGATGTTAAGTTTATAATTAAAATTTAGTTTAGAGCTTAAAAGAAGAAAT
>CANYBF010031532.1:0-22617 GCA_948192965.1 Dalechampia spathulata | reverse complement strand
TTAATATTAATTAGCATAATATTAAATTATATTATATTTTACATAATTATCTTAATAATGAAATATTTAATAATTAATATGTAATCAATGATAAATTAGTAATATTTATCTTTAAATAAAATTTAATAATTATTAAATATAAATAAAATTAGTAATTTTTTAATTCAAATTTAGTGGCTAACAAATATAAATAAAATGAATAGTATTTTTAACTTTCAATAGTATTTGAATAAAATTAGTAGTTTTTAACTTTGAATAAAATTTAGTACCTAATAAATACAAATAAAATGAGTAGTATTTATATTTAAATTATACATTAGTTTACATTTTCAATTTATTAATTTTAATAATGATATAATGATTTAATATTATATTAATTCATATTAAGGCATACATTTTTCAAATTTAACAAGGTAATTATATAAAATTTAATTTAATTTAATATTATGTTAATTAATATTAATATTTACTCTTATTTTTAATAAAAAAAATGGATGAAAATATTATATAAATAATATTTTAAATAAGTATATAATGTTTATAAATAATGAATTAAAAAAATTTAAAAATATAAAATTATTATAAATAATGGATTAAAAAATTTATACTAATGTAAGTTATAAAACTCTGGTAACACTAAACGGAGCCAACTAGAATAGACGAGGTAGAATTTGGTGGGTAATGTAAAAGACAAAAAACATTGAAGAAGGTGTTTTAATTCATAAAATGGTCCACTCGTTGATGTGGACAAACGACAAGACTTTCCCCATCTTTTGGCCCCCCTCAACTTCACGACTAGCCATCAACATGCCTGATGACGTGTCACTAACCTTATTATTATATATTTTTAAAGCTTTTCCATTTAGAATTTACTTCAAAAGAATCTATTTGATAACAATTAATTGTTAGTGGTTGAAGATTTTATATAGTATATTGAATGCTTCTTCGTTTAAATTTTATTTATTTGAAAAGTTCATTATTAGAATTATTTTGATAATAATTAATTATTAATATTTCATTATCTTTGATGCTTTTTTAATTATATTTTATTTAAAAAAATTCATTTAAATAGTTACTAGAACAACTATTTTGATAATTTCATTAAAATTTTATTTGAAAAACAAATCCACTTAAATAGTTATTGGAACTATTTTGATAACAATTGATAGTTAATGATGGATGATTTATACAATATTTTAAAATTAAATTATTTGAATAAATTATTTACTCTAAAAAATAAAAAATGAATAAAATATTAAAAACTAATCAAAGCAAATTTTCATAAAAAATTATTCAACTTTCAAAAAATCATATCAAAAGAAAATAATAATATTTTAACTTAATCAAAATAACATGAAATACGAGTTAAAAATTATTACCAAACATGCCTTCAGTTTAAAGAAGGAAATTGATATGCCTCCCATTTTAATTTTAAAATACAAAAAAAAGTAAATTTCAATAAAAATAGAATTGTATTGTATATATTATTCGAACAAGCAATAATTAAAAAGAAATTTAATTTTGGGGTGACGTGGCAATGACATTTCTTTCGAAGGCTAGCATTTTGACCAACCGAGCCTGCCGTCTCTAAATAGAGTAAATTACTACCCCCTTGACCATGGCACATCCCATGCGCCTTCACGACGTTGTTGGTCCCTCCCCGCGTTCTGTGACAGATTCATTGCACTATGCGAGTTTACTAACATAGGTTTAGTTTTATTTAATATTAATATTAATTTTTTTTAAAAAAATTAATAAATATTTCTTATTATTTTAAAATCATTTTTTGATTATGTAAGTTTTATATTGCAAAAATTAAAAATTGTATAGAAAAGGACTTGCATGTATTAGTAGCATCCATGTTGCAGGAACCAAAATCAAGTCTATTGAATATATTTAATTGTTAAAGTAAAATATTTAGGTATAGTTACTAAATATCATTAATATTCTTAAATATTTTTCTTAGATAAATTTAAAATATCTAAATTTTCTATTGTATAAAATTTGCTCAAAGCATTAATATTATATTCTAAAATCATTGAGCAAGATTTTAAGATATTATTTTAATATCATATATATTATATTATCTTTTTATGATATAAGATATTTTAAACATATATTCTTTTATATTAAATTTATTAATTAAAAACAAATTGTTTGAAGTGATTGTTGAAAGATAAATTTCAACAATCAACTCAATTATTTCTATTTTTATAGGATTAATAATTCTCATTAAAAATAAAATTTTTCTGGTTCAAAAATTTCATTAAATTTATTTTTACAAAATTTATAATTTCTCAACAAAAATGAAATCCATCTCGCCTTGAGACTTCATTATTTTTGTTGTTTAGGATTCATAATTTATTAACAAAGATGAAATCCATCTCACACGAAGATCCATTTTTCATTGTGAGAATCGAAATCCCTCAAACATGAATTCAACAACAAAAGAAAATTTCATCAAGAAAACATTCAACATGTTAGAACACATTATTATCAAGTGCCTAATTTATGTTTGAAAGTATGTTCATATCATGATTGCATTTTTCTTTTTCTTTTATGTATAATATATACACATTTCTCTGTGGATTTGATTATTTTTTTACCTTTTTTATTTTAATTTGTTTCATTTTAATACCTTAATTTATTATTTATATATTTTTGAATATTAGTTGTTAATTAATTTTTATTTTAAATATATGTAATACATATGTTATATTTAATCCTTTTTAATATTTAAATTTATTATTTTTTTATAAAATTAAAGGCATATGATAAAGTAAAATTGAGGTATTTAAATGATAAAAATTAAAATTCATCAAGTAAATTAGAATATTATGATAAATTTAAGTGTTTAAAATACATAGATAAGTAAATTAATATGTTAAAATAAAAAAAATATAAAATTCAGAGAGATATAATTATATTATACATTTTTTTTTATTCATAACACATTACACTCCTTACAGGAAGTGCTGTTTCCTTTGTCATTGTCTCTATGCATAGAGTTCATTATCCAAATTTTGAAAATGGGAAGATTCAAGAAGAGAAAAGAGATAATGTATTAGTGCAAGATACCCAATAAACACAAAGCAAGATTAGTTTTTATAGTAATGTTATTTGCATTTCATTTATATTTTCTTTTTAAGTGAAGTGTTATCAAGGAAGAAAAAAGTTTAAGACCTTCATCTTTGACATATAGAAGAGGTGATGATGAAATTAACAATAAATGAGATTCCTTAATTAACAGATTAAAGTTGAAAGGTATTTTAATGAGGTTTTTAAATGGATTTGGAGTTTTTTCATCCATGAGTATGTGATGATCAAAATCTTTGTAGTTTTAAGTGATATAATATAGTAGAGTTGTGTTGAACATTGATGCCCGATTTGATTGGGTTTAAGTGGAGATGTTGAAGAGAGGTAGCTGTTATGTGTTGCTTTTCTATCCGTGGTAAGCATTATTTTCCAAGTAATAAGACAAGGAAAAATCATAAAAAAAGGAAAAAGACACGTTCTTATTGTAAGTAATAATCGGGATGCAATTTCTCACCCACCGACCTGTCTACTAGTTGTGAACATCACTAAGTGTCTTTTTCATAGCTAGTGTCTCTGCTCAATTATATGTGGCTTACGGTTATCTTTTAGGACATGCATGTTTCTTGAAACTATGGAGTGTCTGTGTACGTAGTGGTCTTTATCAATTTTGGTCTAAATCATCAACTTTAATTTTGTTATATGTATATATACACACACACACACACAAACTCATCACACTATCAATAATTGAATTTATATATTGATACAATAAAATCAAATATATTAAGTATGATACATAATTAATTTAATTATATTAAATATGTATGATGTTGGATTATGTATGTGAAATTTTGAAATTCTAGTCAAATTTGATCAAATTTTTAACAAAATTAAGATTCAAATTATACTAAATTTATTATACATATATTAATACAATCCAAATTTTTATTATTATTGGAATTCGTTTATAAAAGTGGATTCACATTAAATAACTACCAGCTACTTCAATCAACCTACACAAACGTCCTTGATCTATTAATAAAACAGATACGGGAAATCGATCATATTAATTAAATCAGAGGGTTAGTACGCCTTGGTTTTTCTAATAACACCAATAATTAGACTTCACGAGAACCACAAAAATTTATATGTAAGGATGTCGTTCGGAAATATATATATATATTATGTGATAGATAGGAAAGATGGGAAAAACACGAAAGCATCACGTCTAGTCCGTTTAATTTCAGGGTTAATTTCTCATGGACATGACGTAGGGTGAACTTGGACAAATGGGAGAGTGGGAACATGCATGCACGCCAAATAATAGTGGACACAATAGATATGCCAGCATGACCCTGTAAAATGTATGTGGCCAATGTTACAACAAGCTGCCTTTTGTTTGCAGCCCCCCTGGTGGTGATACCCCAACTAGGTCAACTTTTGGTGCAATTATCGCAGGGTTTATACCGGTTTTCTTCGAAGAACAGATTTCGAAATCCCAATACACGTGGCACTTGCCAAATGAGATGTATGAAGAGTTTGCTGTATTCATTCCTAAGGAGGAAGTGGTGTTTAAAGGATTGAAAGTTTTGGCTGTGATTATGAGGGAATTCTAAGAGCTCGAGTGAGGAGAATGAGTCAGAAAGTAGTTGATCCTAGAATTGTGTACAGAAAACATAAAAATTTTGGCAGAAATGTAGAACTGTAGCTTACACGGATTCGCGTTTCTCTAGTATACATACTGCTAGTTGTTAAGAAACTAAAAATTTTGGCACCGTTTATGTAGAACCCTATGTTAAGCCAGCAACAAAACCTAAAGCAGCAATGGTCTGTTCTGGCTTCACCTTCCCACTTCGGACAGCTGCATGGATTAGAAGTTGTGCTCATGTTGCCATAATTTCGATATGACCCTTTGCCGGAAGCTGCGCAGCGTCGATGATCCTCCGTTATGCCTGCAAATTTCATCCCCGTTGAGCCCAATATCATCACAAGTATATTCATTTAGTCTCAGGCATTAGCATATGGGAATATTTGTATTACGCATGACAAATGGCAGAATGCTCTCAAGAAAAAAATAGCTTCTACCATATCATACTGTTGTACACTGGGAGGGAAGAATATAGTGCGTGCATGGGAGGGAGCTCTGAGATTGAACCATCAGAACCCATTGCATGACCCACTTCATCTTCTCTGACAAACATCTGCGTAAGGATACGTGATCCATCATAATCTTAACAGAAAGATGCAAGAGTATATTTCTATTTTGATTTGATTGGAAATATGAGTATATCATAGTTTTGGCCGTCACCATCATACAAATCAAAACCTAATAAACCACCGTCTTCGCTGTCACAGGCCTGAAGAACGACAGGAGTCTCCAAACTGGGCAGCTACATTTTTCCTGATTGGCTATTCATGCTTAAATGGATTAATGTCAATATATTGCTGGCAGATGAAAGGGCAAAGGTCTCTGGTCTTCTATATCAGCCTAATGTTTTTGTCTGGAAGGAGAAGCATGAAAATGCATAGTCACCTTAATCCACACAAGATGAGGTTGAATGTGCAGCGCTGGACGACGATCCTCCAAGAATTTAATCAAGAAAATCAAAATCCCAAAATACAATAGGCATATGTAAGCTACTGCAATTACTAAGGAACAAGAAACAAATACCTGCATCAGCACGGCAACTGATGCAAGCCTTTCAAAACAGCATCAGCGCTAATTACCCTTACATTTAGGAACCCACCACCTGGAAAGATACAATTAAATTAAATTTTTTAAAACATGAAAGCTATGTCAAAATTTATCATAGCAGATTTTACCAGGTTTCTTACCATTAATGTGACAAGCAGTTGTTAAATCATAAGCCAAAGGATTTGTCTTTGCAGCAGGGCAGAGTGCGTTCTAGATTTGAAGTCGTTAAGGTTATCGAATAAAAACCGATAGCTTCCACAATGTGAAGTCCAACCACCAACCCTTGGACGATAACAAATTGTATAACTAGTATTGTTTGAGATAGAAGTGTGTGCACCGCACCAGTGGTCTAGTGGTAGAATAGTACCCTGCCACGGTACAGACCCGGGTTCGATTCCCGGCTGGTGCAGTTTACTTTTTTAATTGTCGTCCTATTCTGTAACGAACCAATTGATTCAGTATAATTTTCTCCCAGAAAAATCATTCAGTGGAATGAGAATAAAGTTTACAGGAAGGAGATGACAAGGATACCCTAAACCAATCCAAAAGTATCTTTATGAATCCTATTAATGGAATCAGTATCTTCTCCGGAATGCAATGTATTTTACAAGTCTTCTCGAATACAATAACTCAAGTGCTATGAGTGTTACTTTATTTCTTCTCTGTTGGTACAGACAAAACGTTGTACGTTGTTGATCGAACAAAAAGACGTATTCGTACAACAAAAGGAATGATGAGTAACCCCTTTGAGCCTGTCATTTCACTGGTTCTATGAAGTTAAAAGTGCCTATTCAGGGATGCAACTGTCACTTAATCTTTTTGAAGTGTATTTGCTGAAGTCCTTGTAGGCTTCCAGAAGCAACTGGTCATCATCCCATTCATCGCGATATGTGTCAGGTATGAGGCGCTTGCGTTTCCCGCTTGAATTATACATCTGCTTTCTCCATTCTTCAGACCCTCCACACCCGCATTGAGCAGCAAGCCAGTTGTTGTATTCGAACTGCCAAAGAACATGAACCAGAAGAAATTATGATCTTAAGCAATGTATCCACGACAGGGAACTTCCTTGTACAGACTCCTCCATAAAAGCACACTATATTTCTACTTCTTCATTACATGATTTGGATAATGCTGTTAAAAGGTACAACTCCCTTTTCCGTTTGAAAGGACACTGGATTTCATCTTCCTTGGATCTTAAACAGAGGACGGTGTCTTACTACTTTGAAGTAAAGCAAGTAATAGGAAATCACAGCTCCATCATGGCTAAGAAAATTGAGATCATAGGATTACCTGATACTCACCCATGCAATGGGTGTATCTTTTTGGAAGGTTTGAAGATTCAAGAGAGAGGTAGAAGGATTCAACATCCTTCATCATCTCTTCCTTTGATGGAAGCACAATCCTGCCTGATAAAACGCCAGCAATCCACTTGCTTTGATATTCACACAATGGAAAAGGGATAACCTATTACCATACGGAGGCCAAGTATTATTTTACGACTAAAAGTTGAAAAGAATGCATGAAAGCACAAGGACAAACCAGAGCAGAACCTTCCATGGTAACCCAACAAATGAAAGCCCCGGAGACAAGGCTGGTGGAAAAATGTGCTTGTATAATGGCCCCACACGATTCTCATCCACAGTCACGATGCCATCCGTTTTCAGAAAAGGGAAGTGGTATTTGTACCTTAATGTGGACAAATCATAACTAAAAAGTTCAGTTCCGTTTCCTTCTCACCGACTGCTCTCTGTTGTGCAATCTGTGTCTAAATTAACTCTAAATGGAACCAAACCAGAAGTACCCGGTGCAATGTAGAATGATGTCGGCATGGACCGCTCTCCCATTTTGGAAGACCACAGAACCATCTTCACAGGCGCTATCTATCTGCATCATTTGAACACCGTCATTTTTTAGATCAAGTGCCAAAGCATTACTCTTAATCTGGTTGACTTACCAAAGAATGAAGCCACATATTCTCATATCCCGGCTGCTTTACATATGTTTCACTTGCAACTGATCTGGCCGTGACATGAACCTCCTTGGCAACACCAGCAATTTCTCTCGATATATCAAGTCCACTTGATGAATTCCCAATTAAAACTACCACCTATTCACCAAAAAAAAAAACGTATCATATGCAATACAATTAATTCAAACACAAGTAAAGAAGTTGTCGTAAGAAACAAGATTAGACATTACATATGCACACACAAGATATCAAGAGGGGTAATTCAGGTTAACAGACCAATTTAAGATTAATCTAAACATAATCTAAAATCTTAATCATATAAAATATCTCAATTCGAATATAATATAAATTTGATACAAGCAATACAACATTATTGATATAAATTTGATACAAGCAATACAACATTATTAGTTTATACAACATTATTAGTTTATGTGTTATGTAGGTTAATTTAATACTTTTATCAAAACAATGATCCGATTAATACTGAATCATATAATTATATAATCATATAATCATATAATTAACACAAAATCATATAATTAACAAACAATAAAATTTTATAATTATACTGAATCATGTTAATAGATTAAATCTTATATCATGTGATCCGATTAATAAATCAAATATCATCAAACTTTTAATATATCACTAATAGGTTAACATATCACTAGTAGGTTAACATACACTCAATCATATATAATACAACATTTTTTTTGTATATCGTATTCATGCTGAATTCACAATTAAAAATTAACACCCTACAAGATACCTTCATAAAACATGTTCCGGAATTTGACAAGCAGGAAGAATATATATTTTTGAAAAATCCAAGTAGCTCAAAATAGAACACATGCGATGATTATTTGCAGATAATTTATTGGTAAAAAATGCAGTTTGCATTCGCAAGATAAATCGATATGAAGACATCATGTCAAAAAGGGGAATTCTGCTGTTGTTTTTTTTTTAAACTCTAAGCTTACAATGCCATGCTATGCACCAGTTCTGTTTCTAAATAGCTTGACAGAATTGATTTCTTTTTTATGTCTAAAACATTCTAATTGAACATCATCATCAAAGAAAGATATAGTAGCATTGTCGGTAAGAAAGGCAAAACTTTGACAAACGAAAGCTCGAAAAGGAAAGAAGCGATGGTAAATATTGTAGCACTTCAAGCAGTATCAATTGTAGAAAAAATGACAGGACAGACAACCAATTGCACGCACTCTGTTTTGGAAAGGATCAGGAACACGGTAATTGTGGCTATGTATTTGCTCCCCTGGCCAAGAACTGATCCCTGGAAATGAACAATCTTTATCGTTAATTTCTCCATAAAACAAACCCAATAATCTTCAAGGTTCCCCCAAAGCCCAATAGTGAATGTAATCCAACAACTTACCTATCAGTCTCAGCCATCATAAATAACAATTGTTAACAAAATGTCACAGAAACCGATCAAATCAATCATAGTTGAATTTTATAGCAAATAAAGTCAACCCAATTCAATATAATGATCTTAAAACATTCACCAACCGAAAAAAATACATTTTACTGATTAATCACCTGGAATCTCGGCAGGACGAGGTTCGGTATAATGGCCATTACAAACAACAACAGCATCGTAATCCTCGTGATTGGAAATACCATCGCATCTTTTCTTTCTAAACCACACTTTCCACTTCTTACCATCCGCAATTAACTCAACGCAGACGACTTCGGTGTCAAATCTCACCATCTCCTCAATCTCAAACTCCTTTGTAAAATCTTGCAAGTACCGGAACACTTCTCTGTGACCCGGATACATTCTGGAGTCTCTCGCTTTATCATTTTTAGATACAAATGGATAGTCTAGAAAACCCATTACTTCTCTTGGGAGGTTTGTGCGCAGAGAGCTGTACAAGCTGGAGCGGATGATGGGTCGATTCGGGTCAAGGCCTAAGGGGTCTGGTTCGACCCGGGAATCATAAATCCACGTGCCGCCGATTTGGCTCTGCTGTTCAAAGACAACGACTTTGTGGCCCTCTCGGCGGAGCTCACGTGCTGCGACGAGGCCTGCTGCTCCGGCACCGATGACCGCCACGTTGCGAGAGATAAGAGGAGTTGGCATTGCTAAGGTGCTGATAATTGAGGTAATCATTTGAAAGAGAGAATCTGTACCTTTTTGTTATTTGACATGTAAATTTGCGCCGAAGCGTGTACGGCTTTAACAGGAGTGATAGAATGACGGCTCGGTGATTTTGGGTTTTGCCAATGACGAGCTTGTGGCCATTGTTTCTTTTCCCTGAAAGCAGTCAAAATTCACGGACATTGGAGATGGTGCTGGCCATATTTGCCAAGTTTATTTTACGAAGAAACTATTTTTTAAAAAAAATTCAGTAAATAATACATAATATTTATCTAATAAGATTAAGTGAATTTAATTACATTTAATATTTTTATAATTGCAAGAAAAGCAAAAATTGGGGGAAAGCAGGGAAGAAAGCCGCAGTGTGAGAGTAACACCCTCTGGGTGGACTTCTTATGGGCACCAAGACCTGGGTCCTCGTCTAGAAGGCCGCTGAATACCATAATTTACCCTTCCTCATGATGCTCGTCGGATCGGGCGGTGAAGGCCCTTAAGGTGAGGGCATCACCTTTTGATACAAAGCAGGGAAGAAAAGAAAAGCAAAAAAAGCCCAAAAGTTGTCAGCTTTTAGTCTTTTAACTTTTGCAGACAAATAAGTTGCCTTGCATGGAGGAGGACCGAATCCATGGCCCATTTGCTGTCTCTAACTTCTCTGTAATATGTTAAAATCCTATTCAAATACCATCATTTTTATGTTAATTTATACCCATTTTAATTATTAAATAATCTAAAATAAATATAAATTTATACATATTTATACTTTAATATTTTAATATTAAAAATATTTCTTATAAAATATTTGAAGTAATTAAGGATATTATTCATGTAATTGTTGTAGATTGTATTCAAGTGAAATAATAGATGTTTCACTGGATATATTTAAATACATTGTAATGTATTTAAATATATTAAGAATCAGATGATATTGAATTTTGATTATCTTTTATTAAATCAAATTATATCGATGATAAATTATAAATGATATATATTTTCTTCTTTTCTTCTTTTCTTTTTAAGTAAAAACATAAGTAGTGCTATTAAAATTAATATTTAAGTGAAATAGTTTACAGTTGAGAATTTATGCTGCCCGTATATGATAAGGACAATACTCGAATAATAATGTTAAGAAAATTGACGTTAATCTTCAATATTTTTCTCATTTACATTGGAAAAAAATATATGTTTGATGATAAAATAATAATTAAATTTATTTTTAGTTATAGATTTTTAAATATATATATATATATATATATATATATATATAGATGTAGATAAATTAAATTAAATTAAATTGAGTTTCACTTTATTCAAGCTTTATTTATTTATAATTGAATAAATTTAAATCGAGTTTTTCAGTTTTTTTTATGCATTACAAGTTTAAACAAACCTCGTAAATATAAATTATAAATAAATTATTTTTTATTATAAAAAATTAAAAATATTATATTTCATGATTATTTATGATTTTATGGTAATAATTAAATTAAAAAATATTTGTATATATTTATATGATTATAAATTTATAAATTATATATTTAAAATTATTATTTATATATAAATAAATGGGTTAGCTTGTCACCTTCTTATCAAATCAATTCATTAATAAATTTAAAAGAATAAAATATTATATAAATTAAAACTTGATTTATTTATTAAATAAGTTTAAATAATTATTTATTAAATTGAAATTAAATTAGCTTTCAAGCAGCTTTGCTGGTCTACATACCGTATATACATAATTATATATATTTTTTTATTCAAGAACTTAGATTATATCTATACTTTTTATTATTTATTTGTAAATAATGTTAACTTAAATATGAAAAATCACATTAAAATATTATATTTAAACTAATATAATTCTGTATATTTTATAAAATTGTTGAGTGATATTTATAAAATAATGAGAATTTAGGAAGGATGATTATAAAAGCATGATAAATGGAAGAAAATATGAAAGAAAGAGAAAGAAAAAAAAAAACCAGTGGAGGAAACATCATCCAAAGAGAGTCACGATGGAAGTAGCAGTTAAGGGACAAGGGACGTCCTTTTTGTTTTGTTGGTTTGGGTATTTGTAATGCAAAAGATTTGATTAAACTGGCCGACAATGCCCATCACCCATCAACAAATCTATCATTTCGAATTAAAAGAAAATAATAATAATGAAAAGGATTAAGATAATCTATCCAATAATTACCGCATTGAAAGAAAGTATGTATGTAAATGGAAGTGTAGAATGAGGGGTTGGCAACCCTAAAGGAAAATGGCATAAAGAAGAGGAGAAGAGAAGAGGCCTACAATAACAATAATAATAATCGAATGAGTTGGACAGTTCAGAAATGGCATTTAAGTATGGACAAGCTGTTTACCATTCCATCCAACCAGATATATCTGCGACACTTTACCCCATCTTCCTTCCATTATTCTTTCTTCTTCCTCCCTTTCTCCTCCTCTTTTCATCCAACATTTCTTTCCTACACAACACAGAGTTAGTTTAAGACGCCAATCAAAATAACAATGAATAATATAATTTTTATTTTTTAATAATCTTTGATAATTCCAAAAATTCAATATATAAGCTTTTCTTTTAATACTTAATAAAATGAGTTTAAAAAATTAAAATTAATTTAAACATGAAAGATAAGAAAATAAAAGGGTAGTAAGAGCAATAATGGGGGGGACCAAGGTGTGTGGAGAAAGGGAAAGAAATGGAGAGAATCAATGGAGGGACAAAGTAGTAAAAAAAGGAAACAAGAAAAGGACATATTAAATAACCACCATCGTGCTTTTGCAGTTGAAACTGTCATCAATCTTTTTAAACCCTAAATATCTTTTTTCTTTTACATTTTATTATTTTATTTATTAAAATACCACCCAAAAAAAAAAATTCAATGTGTTCAGCCCTCAGACAAGAGAAACATAAACTCAACCAGCATAGCCATACCCCAAAAAAAAAAAAAAAAAACAAAGAAAGAAAGAATCAGTCTTTCTCTCTAATGGCTTCTCCTCTTTTCGTTATCTAGCGATCTGATTCCCTTTCTTTCTTTTTCTTTTTCCTTTTCTTTTTTTTTTCTCGCATTTTATACCCATCTCTTTATTTGTTTTCTTTATTTGACTTAACTTGTCTCTCTTTCTTTATATTATGTCCATAATAATAATAATAATATCGTTTACATTCTTTCTTGATTCTCTTTTTTCTTCTGGGATTTTAGAGAGAAGAAGAAGCAGCGGCAGCTCCTGATATTGTACGTTCTGGGTTCTTTGCTTCCTTCCTCTGTGTGTTCGTTTTCTCTCTTTTTTTTTTTTGCTTCTTTACATTTTTTTTGGGATTTGAGCTTGTATCTAGTTTTTGTTATTTATTGCTTATTTTTGCATTTTTCATCGGGTTCTTTTGCTTTGTATGAGCTGGAAGTGTTGGGATTCTTTTGATCTGATTTAATGTCGTTTTCTGTGGGGATTGATGTTAGTGTTCTTCCCATGACGATGAAAATATGTTAAGAATTCATGGCGGCTGTTGCTTATCAGAAGGTTCATGGGTTCTCTTTTTGGCGTTCTTTTTCTTTTTTTTTTTTTGTTTTTTGTTTTTTTTGCTTATGGTCGTTTTTCAATGTTATTTATGCTATGCATCCTTTTAGCTTGTGTTTATAGTATCATTTACCAGCTTTGTGAAACTCTCTCTGCAAATATATTGTAGTGTCTTTTTCGTTTTCCTTTTATAGTTGCTTCTTAACGTTGGCTTAAGATGTTTTGGCAATATTTTCGCTATTGTAAATGGATTAATGGTGGTTCATGTGCCCAAACTGAAGAAACATGAAATCATGAATGATAAATGTGTTCTGGGTTTGCTATGAATATTTTATTTATTCCTGAAAATTTTCAACTTTTTGGTAGCAGTACTGGTTAAAAGTCTACAAGTGTAGACTACATGAATTCATATGCATCTCTGCGCTCTTTCCCGATCAGTATTCCTATTATGCATGGAATTGACCCATTAGCAGCTCTGCGTTATGCATATTACATTTTAGGTTGTATGATACTGGAATTTGGATTATTCTTTCTGTAGCTGTACCTTGGTTTTTCTTCTGCACTTGGGTAAATGATTCAGTTGTCAATTATCTAGATTTCTCTTACATATTATCGATCGCTTGATCAATGGCCCTTGAAATTTACCTTGATTGATCAAGTGTTTTGAATGGTTTGAGAAAATTATAAGGTTGATTATTATTTTACAGTAATATGTTCTAGTAGCTATAATTTCTTTTGACCTTAATATTCTCATGGCTACAATGAAAACAGAAGAATAAGGAATCAAACGCGTCATTTGTGTGCCAGAGCATATTGTAAATACTTGAATGATACTGCTGGAACATGATGTGTTGCTACCTTTTTTTGCCAATTTATTTGTTAAATTCATTGGTTTCCTAAGGATTACTGATGCCACTATTTTCCCTACCAGCATTACTTGGAAGCTGTTCATGGCATGGAGTATCAATTGCAGGAAATATTCTTGATGAGACTGGTCTGTCTGAGGTTGCAAGATGCGTTCTGACCCAACGTAATCATTCAATCTCTGCATGAACAAAATAATAATGCAAGGGGATTATGATTTGTTTCCAGTTCAAAGATACACAGATTCGATCAAGCAAGTTTTAAAGCAAACAATGCTTAATCAGGATTGTATGTTCAGGAATCAGGTATTCTCTCCCAACATGTTAGCTAGTTTTGAAATGATTTGATTTGCTGTGGTGTATCATCGCTGCCTCTTCAGTAGTGTATGGTTTATCTTGGTGCTGTTTCGATTTCAATCTTGGATCTCTGCTCTCAATTGGTCAGGTCCATGAACTCCATCGGTTGTACAGAGTTCAAGAATTGCTAATGAAGGATTTCGATTGGGAAGAATGCAATTATAATTCATGGGATGCGAGATTTCAATCATCCCTTCTTCCACTTACAAATTCTATTAGACATGAATCACCAGCAACACAACCAGGATTGTTCTCGGCTTCCAAGGTAAGTGAACCAACAGGCTCAATGCCCATTGAAACTGATCTTTTGTGGAGGATGGGGGACTTTATGGGCTGTTGTTAACCTATAGTTCCTCTCTGTTTTTCCCAACCTTGTGACATAAAACTGGTGTCTTTTCATGGGACGCCATACGAGAGTCTGCTCGAGAACATCTTTTAGAAGTTGGCAATATCATTGCCAGAGAATTGATATTAATACTAATAAGGTTCTTTGCTTTCATGTTTAAAAATACTAAATACCTGTTGTCCTGGAAGACATGAGACTCTACATGGCCATGGAAAGGAGCAGCCGGACACCATGAGCGTAAGAATCACATTGATGTGAGCATTTTGTGTTTCAGGTGGGCTCTACCCCTTTTGTGGATCACAAGTTACTAAAGGATTGCCAAGGTCGCAGGCTGCTTGATCTTCAACTTTCAGCTGACGAATTCATTGATCTCACCAAGGAGGATCCTCCTAGGCGGATTTCCCAGAATTGGTTTGGAGGTCCTACAGAATTTAAGCTACCTCTTTCTGAAGGAAACTCTTCAGATGTGGATAAATTAAAGCTTTCCCTTGAACTTGGAATTGGAAGCGATAACAGAAGAATGGAAGGTGCAATGAGCGCTTGTTTCACTAAGAGATCTTATTATTGCTCTCAAAATGTGATTGATTTGGATGATTCAATCGAGAGCATGCCAGATGATCATGCAAAATGTGAAACTTCTTCCAAAGAGAAGCAGGAGTTGCAAGGTTCTGCTTCATCTGATCGTATCATTTCGACCAGTATGATGAAACATACATCTAATGAGATTGCCGAAAGTAACTCTTTTCAAGAATATGGTGAGTCTTGCCAAGAGCAAGTCTCATCCAGTGAAGGTGTCATTCAAATCCATCTGTTCAGAACCAGTTAAAACTTTATAGGCTTGGTTTTGTTTTTCTGGATTTTGATGATGACTGATTTTAAGAGTTATTTGGATACGATGATTTAGCCTTTTTTGATGGTCTCTTATGCAGGAAATAGAGAATCAAATGATGCTCCGTTTGATGATCTTTCCTCTAAAATGCGACGACTCTCCTCATATAAAGGGCTGTTAGACCTTAACAAAGTTCACTCCAGCGATTGTTCTTGTTGCTCGGACAATGCCATGGCTTATCCTTCAAGGCCAAGCGTAGAAGGTGCGTCTGATGGATTTTCTGGCAGCATGCAGAATGGATTTTGCACAACCATGTTTCTGAGAAAAGAAGACCATGACCACTCAAATGAAGCTTCCGAAATATTCCAACCAAATAGCCTTGTAAACCGTTCCCTTTTGGATTTAAATGAAAAATATGCAGGTGCAGACATCTCAACCAGCAATTCCAAGAATTCTGGAAATATTGATGATGAACCAAGCCTTGCAAGTGCCGAGTCTGAGTCCATGCTTAGTCACCCAGCAGGCATTTCTGAAGACATTGGTTGCTGCAGTGGCAACAACAAGATTGACAGTGTTGGAATGAAGTGTAACAGTGTTGACATGAAGTCCAAACTTTATAGTGAAGAGATTTGCGAGAAGAGTGAGTGTACTGATAAAAGTCAAAATTCACTTGAAGATGGTCAGTGCAAGTCTGCTACTTCATGCAAGCCTTTCTGCATCTCTGATAATGATTCAACGACAACGAATTCCGGCATCACGTCGGGTGTGTTGAATAAGGATTTGAAAACTCAGATAGGATATCAAGTTGCTGATGTCCTGACAGGCAAGCATGAAGGAATAACTTCTGACAACAGTGATTCAAAATGCAACAGGGAAGAAGAATCAGGTGGAGTGGATGTTTTAATGGAAGAAGCGGCTGAATCACTCATTCATATATCCTTCCAACATCAAGAATCGTATGCAGAAGGGGGATCCAAGGAGATTGTTGAGAACGAGGGAAAGGTGCAACCACTGTGTTCTTTTGATTCATTCGAGTTAATTGCTATAAATCTAACAGAAAACAATGTGGATGACGATTCTGTTTCGTCCAAACCACTTGAAATAACCGACATGGAGGCAAAGGAATTCGGACTTAAATTGAGACGGGGGAGAAGAATGAAAGATTTCCAGAAGGAGATATTGCCAAGCCTTGCATCTCTTTCAAGACATGAAATTCTGGAAGATGTAAACATCATGGAGGGGGTTTTAAGATCAAGGGAGTATCGAAAAATGAGAGGCAAGATGGCAGGTCATGGAGACAAGTGGGCGGCGCCGGTGAAAAGTAGACGGTCAAGACATAGTTGTGCTGGAAGAAAATATTTCTCATGAAACGAAACCTTGAGTAGAAATTCAAAACATGGTCTTAGTTGAATTGAAAATCCATTCCGGTTGTGTATACTATGATTGCAAAACATTATTCGGCATTTGGTTCCATATCCCAGCCTAAGAAATTAGAATTATTTTGTTTGCAGAAACCTTGCCTGGTTGCAACTCCGGTGCTCTTCTGCGGTTAACCCTGTCGACACTTTTTCCGCAATAATTTTCAAGACGATTCACAAAATTTGAGATTCTGAAGCACGTTATGGTACTATAGCATGTCAGAAAACGTATCTCTAGCCCTGATTCGAGTCGGAAGTAGATTTGGTTACCCTATCAAGATCGATATATGGTGTGGTTTCATGGGCAGAAATGCACGTATATCTATCAGGAACAAAAAAAAAAAAAAAGCCGCCAGTTGTGGTGGTTGATATGCAATAAGAGCATAAATTCTGAATAGATGCATAATCTTATATAATAAATTTAATTTACATAAAATTTTTTTCAAGATATGATTTATATTTTGATATATTTATTAAATTAATCAATGAAATATAAGAAAATAAAATTTATTAAAAGTTAAAAATTTTATTTATTTCTATTAATTGAATTTAATTTATATATTAAAATATAAGTATGATGTAAATAAATATAATGGATGTAAACCTTGTGGAAATATTTGTTTATATAATGGAAAAGTATAACAAGAAATTAGGATGAAAATTAAAATTTTATTTATAAAATATAATATAATTATTATCATAAAACAACTAAAATTTATATAATGAAACTAACGGAAAAAAATTGATTAAATTCATCTGAATATGAAATAATAAAATTGTAAAGGATTTTGAATTTATTTTGTTTTATTCATACAAATTAATGAATGTTTGATTTATTTGCAATGATCTTAATTATATTAATTGATTAATTTTGATATTTAATCAAAAATTTAAGATATTATTATTACATAGGGTAGGAGAAGCACATTGCATGAAATAGAAGTGGTCCAGCATAGCAAATATGACTTAGGAAAATCAATTGAAAGTAAGCTCGAGTTCACTTGATTTCAAGATCGATCGTGGTGATTGCATGTCAGTTTCGGTACCCACCACCATCGTCATATCTTCCTATCATCCTTCTCCTCAAACCTGCCCCTTTATTATCTTTCTCAGTCCCATGTCTGACCTTACCACACTTCATGCCATATATGTAACCTAAAATCTAGATCAGACAGGCTCCTCAGCATGGCTCAGAAGAATACGTCCAGGTTCAATATATTTAAATTTACGTAAATTTGTTAGTAGCATGAAAACTCTTATCTTGTATTATATAAATTAATTTGTTAATTTATTTATGATATGATTAATGATTTTTAGATTGTATTATGTTGTGTTGATGTAGTAATTAATTTATAATTTATTAATAAAATTATATTATATTGAATCATTATAAATGGTTGGTTATATTAATAAGGTTGATGGGTTGATTAAATTAAGTTAATCTATTTGATATACTTACTAATTATATCAACATTACATTATCTATATTAAAAAAATTATATTATATTTATATTCAGATTTTTGATATGATTAAAGTTTTAAATTATATTCGTATTGAATCAGAATTATTATCCTTTTTTTGTTCTGGTAGAGTGATACATGAAAATAAAAAGAAAGCGGAAGAGTGGAGGCAAAGCCACTAAAAGCCAATCTTTAGGAACAAGCAAAGCATGCTTAAATCATCGAACCAAAAAGGATAATCGGCAATGGTCCAAGTTCTCGAGTGAAAGCAACTGCTTGCCAGAAGAAAAAAATGCTAATGGTTTGGTTTTGTTGGCTAGTTTTGAGTGGATTAGATTCATGGGTAAGTGGAGATTGATACCTCTACATGTATATATATATATATATATCCGCTTGCATCCAAAAACTCTTCACCTAAATCTTTGAATCTTTTTGTGTCATCTTCTGCACTAGTAAAGCATATGCCCCCACAAACCCAACTTATATATTATGATATTACGCATCAAAACTCACAGATTTCTTCGTGTATTCTGCAACTTGGCATCTCCTTTCGTGTCCGTGGCTGTGATCGACGCTTAGAAACGTGGGAAGTTGCTATTGCCTATGAACATATATATATATATATATTGCTTTCTTATATTATTTTATTAGTAAACAAGTAAATTCTGCAACTTAAGCATGATACATACAGTCACAATCACCTTAGTTCCTACTCCACTATTTTCTATCTTCCATTCTCTTTTGTCCTCTCTTTTTTCCTTCTTTCATCCTCTTTTGATGCTTGTTTTATGATTATTCGCCCATCTGTTTTTATAAACTAGGCTACCATTGACTGTATTTATGTAAATCTGTATATCTGCCCAAAAAGTTTATCTTTTGTTTTTGCTAGCTTAATCGATTCTGACTCGACTGTACTTTCTTTTATGATCAACCCATTTGACCATTCATATGTTCACTTCTGTTAAGTGCTTGTATAGCTTTTGAAACGTATCTCTAGCAGCTTCAGCTCAAGGTCTTTGAATTTCGATGAATCCAAGATGGGATTTCAAAGTTCACCAAGTTGCAGAAAGCAGTTTCAGGCAAGCTCATTCATTTTTCACTTGTATTTCTGACACGAATAAGAAGAGAAGCGTTCAAGAAGTGAGCCTGATAGCTCAAGCTGCAATAAATGAATTCAGAAATTTACTTACTCTTCTTGACGGATCAAATCATCCTAAAAGAATCAAGAAAGGTCCTTTGCCACTTTCCAATGTCAACATAAAGCCTGTTGAATTGATGGATAGTACCAATTCTTTGCCTGATTCGGTCATGAATCCTCCAGGGTGCAATATTAGGCAGTTTTTCCCTCTTCAGACTATTCAGCCAGCCAATTCAGTGACACCCATAAACCGTTTCAACTTATATAGAGAAAAGCAGAATCTTAGACCAAATTCTGATCTCATAAAAAGTTTGCTTATGAGGTCACGAAACCCCACTTCACTGCAGCCATTAACCCCCTCATTTTTAAGTAGTGGTAAGGACAAGAGATCGTCGACTCATTATTCGTCGTCCGAATTTTTCACTGCTAGAGATGATGCATCAATGAATTATTCAAACTGCAAGAATGGAACTAAGAGTGAAGAGACTGGTAGGAGCAGCAAGTGCGTTGTCTCAACTGGTGGATGCCACTGTTCAAAGAGAAGGTGAAGTAATTTTCTTACGTAGTAACAAGAAAAGGTTTATATAGCTTTAGATGGTGATTAACCGAAGACTTCCTTGTTAATGGATGGATTACAGGAGAATGAGGCATAAGAAAATAATTCAAGTTGCAGCAACTTCAAGTGGTAAATTAACACATATACCTGCAGATGATTACACCTGGAGAAAATACGGACAAAAGCCAATCAAGGGATCTCCTTATCCGAGGTATGTCACTTAACTATACGAATAATTCAATACTCAAAACTGAATCATCTGAATATGTTGTTGGGTGGGAATTTGTTTTGTTGAAGGAGCTATTACAAATGCAGCAGCAAGAGGGGCTGCCCTGCAAGAAAGCATGTTGAAAGAAGCATGCAAGACCCGGCAATGTTAGTTGTCACTTACGAAGGAGATCATTCCCACCCCAAACTTCAATTCCAATCACCTAACAACTTGATGATCCAGCTTTAATCATCCTTGAACAAGAATCATGTTTCCTTAGCGACAAGCCTGCCTGTGTGAAACTCAAACTCTCATGTGTTTTTTTTTTTTTCCTTTTTAATGTATATAGTAACTTCAATTCAATAACACATTTTACATCATAACTGTATACAAATACAGGTCCATTTATATTCTTCTCTCTTTTGCCAATCAATTCTCTTAAAGAAATGCATTTTAACAGTAGATGATATTCATTACTAAACATGATTTATTATATTATAAATTTTTTTAATAATTGAGATACATAATATATTATATTATTATTATTATATATTTATCAAATTAAAATTAAATATTAATTATTTTTTTTAAAAAAGGATTTTAATTCAGTGAAGAGGAAATGCCATGGACTTTATAATTTTGGGAATTTTGCAATTTATCAAATTTTGTAAAACTTTCACGTTTTTTTTAATTATCAAAATGATGAAATTTTTTAAAATATCGATAAAAATTATTTTTAAAATTCAATATATATTTACTATAATTTATAAAAAAATTATTTCGAATTTATCTTAAATTTATTATCCATTTATCATAAAATAATAGTTATATTTTAAAAAAAATTAATATTTTTATAAAATCTTCAAAAATCATTAAACACTATTGTTAAAATCTAGAATAAAAAAATAAGTTTTGCAATATGATTAATTTTAATTTAATATTTATATAATATGTAAAATGAAGAGATATGTTGATGATATTATAATTAAATATTATAAATATTTTTTAAGAAATTTAAATTTTTCGAATGTATGTGTAAATTGTTGTTAAATTAATAACATAAAGTCATTAATTGCAAGCAAAAGTGGTCCTATTTATTTAAATATTAGAGCAAAATGGCAGTTTGACATTAATAAAATGATGTGAAATAATGGATGGATGAATTAATTAATTAATGAAGGTTTATTTTTCAAACAATGGAAGTTATATTCTACTATTTTCGATCAAATTAATATATATTTGACATAAAATAAATATAAAAAGTAAAATTTTGTAATTTTTATATAAAAAAAAAAGTAGTTTTATAAATGCTCTGAAAATCATCCAAAACGTTGGAAAAATTCTTTATTTTTGTAATTATCCAAATCGATCTGCCAATACCATGGAACGGTGAAGGCCGAAGGGGCCTGGGCTACACTTCCTTGCCTTGAGAGGAGGCCCAACTCATATTCACTCGTAAATGCATGGGATAATTACGGGATTACACAAATTATATAATTACTTTTTCTAAAAACCCAGCCCAAAAAGTATTTTTTTCATCTTTCCCCAATTTCTTTTAGGTATACAACATTCTCAATTTTTTTTTCAAGAATACCCACTTCTCACTTTCGCATGAATTTCTCATTTTCTCCAAATCGCATCCCATTTTCTCACCGGCGTAATCGATGGGTTTTTCTTTCTTTTATCTCCAGTCTTCTTCATTTTCTTCTTCATTGTGACCAGACATTTTCTGTTGCTAGTTCTAAAATCAAGAAAGTAAATTCTGTAGAAAAAAAAATTGGGGGAGAATATGCATCTTTCGTCTTCTCAAGTTACCAAACACTCGATTCTTAGGAAAGAGAGCTTTAGCAAGTGATTGGTTCATACTGGATCTTCAAAGAAACTTAAAAAATCAGATATTGCAATTGAGGAAGTAAAGGGATTGGGCGAGGCTCATGCAAGGTGTGTTCTTTTCACTTTTTATTAATTTTAAATTGATTGAAAATGTTATTTATTTTAGTTTAAATGATGTTATCACTATTTATTGTATTAAAATGTTATTTCCTCTTGCATGTTATATTCAAATTCTGTTTGCATTTAGATGTTATTTTG
>CANYBF010031469.1:0-10689 GCA_948192965.1 Dalechampia spathulata | reverse complement strand
CTGAAATGTTCTATGCATCAGAACACACAGAGGAAGACACAAAGGTCTATGTGCATAACAGGGATTGATATCAGAGGTTAAATCCTAGCCAAATCAATAAAATCCCTAAGTGATACAATAGTGAAAAGTCAGGGTCAACAGCGATGCTGACAGTGTCGATGCCTGTTGGAGATGCGTTCTCGTATTTGATCAGGGCTTTGGATTTTAGTCCATTGGAGGTGAGATCTCTTTTAACTGTGGATGGCTCTGTAGATCTTGCTGCCATTTTTTGGCTATGCAGCCAGAAATCTGTAGAAGACCCATCATGGCTGAGGGTAGCTGGATTTGGATTATTGGTGCAATTTTTGTTCATCGATCCATCCAGCCATGGATTAGGGAAACTATTAAGTAATCATACAAGAATTAGGAGCATGTAGATCTCTCATACAAATCTAATTTCAAAGTTATTGGTTGCTACAGCTGGCCTCATTATACTTTGTTGGTTAGCATAGAAACCAGGTCTAACCACATCCATCAAAGTCCTTTGCTCCTTTCCCATTTCTACTGGATTTCCCTGCACAGTTTGCTTTTAAGCCACTCTTTGGTTCTCTCTTTCAAGTCTTGTCGGATCTTCATAAATTTCTATCAATGGTGATTGAGAGTTCTTGGTTCTTCTGCTGCTCATACACTAAAAAAACAACTTAAATCAAAAATTAAAACTAAACTCTTAAATCAAATTATACTTTCTTCGTAGCGATGTTAAACAAGTAATTCCCCGGAAACGGTGCCAAAAACTTGATCGTTATAGAAACAACAGTAGTTTTAATATCTACTTCACTATAAGCATATAGACAATTGTAGTAAGATATCAATCCCATAAGGAATTATTGCCTATCCACCACTACTCGAATTTCCAATCTATTTAAGCAACTCAAATGGTTTGGTGTTTGAAAGTAATCGATAACAGAAGTATAGTGTTTAAATAAATTAGATAAGATTAATGGTGATAAGGTAGAATAATGATAAGAGCCATATGATTTGAAATCATCATCACCAAGCTAAGATAATAGTCATATGCTTATTACTACCCAAAATATCCAAAAGCATCAATAACCCTCTCTCGAGATGAAACCGACTAAATTTCACACTAATCTTGGATTCACTTAGTCATTGTCGTGGTCCTCTAATTAGGGAAACTATTAAGCAATCATACAAGAATTAGGAGCATGTAGATCTCTCATACACATCTACTTAACCAGAATGAGTAAGTTTTTCATAATTCAACTCTTGTTGCAATTACAAAACATAAGTAATCATTTAGAAAGCCAATCTTTAGAATTAAACATCTCTCAATGAACAAGCATTCTACAATCCAACTCTCATTGTAATCATAAAGCAGAGATTTCATTTCTAAAATCAAACTTTAGAATTAAACACTCATAGTAATGTTAAACAAGCATAATCAACTATCCTTGTAACGGATTTCAGAAATCAAACCATATTGTTGAATACTTAGCCACTCATGGCTTACAAGAAAAACAAGGAAGGATAAAAAGAGCACAGCTGGGAAGAACACTCTGCAGAAGAAGAAGAAAATTTTTTTTCCTTTTTTATTGCCCTCCTCTTGTTGGTTGGTCTCTCCTTAAATCCTTGAGTGGAGGTCACACCTTGCCCCATCTTGGATTTGTCCATTTCTTTACCCACTACTCTTTCCATGATATAGACTCCATTACCCATTAATGCTCTTCAAGATTTTTGTTTTTTCTCTTCACATGGAATCCATTTCTCAACCTTATCTTTTATCAAGTCATCTTCCACTTTACCCAATAATTGTAAGTCCACGATCATGGAGTTGGAGTCCACGATCATGGATTTTTCCAGTAGGTTTCTTCCTCTCTTATGACTTGACTCCATGATTGTGGGCTTAGAGTCCACGATCGTGGATTTTTTTGGTAGGTCCCGGGCAATCCCTTCATGGCTTCCATGATCATGGAGTTGAAGTCCATGATCGTGGAATCTTCCAGCAGCTTTTCCTCTTGATGCTTTTCTACCACAATCATGGCAAGGGGCTCCACGATCATGGAATTTGTCTTCCATGCACCAAAACTCCTTGTTTCTTCTTATTTGCTCTTCTAATGCTACACACTTAACATATACATCAAACTCTACTAAAAACATGATAGATTAAAATAAAATTCTATGAAATTACAGCAACTTAAACATCCTAAAACATCAAAAATGCAATGCATGATGGCACACATCAACATCCCCATATTTAAATCTTTGCTTGTCCTCAAGCAAAGACAACATAACTCAACTAAAACAAAGCACAACACAAAGAATTGTAATGCACTCATAATATGGCATTTTGCATTTGTCACTTTGAGCATTCTTAACTTGAAATCACCCCTCTTCATGAAATCCTTCCATAAAGACTGAACAACCTATTAGATATCAAGAAACTAAAAATGTTTAATATAGATAATTAAGTTTAGTCATTCATACAAGTGCACTAACAAACAAAATACAACTCATTATCTTTTGCTTAGATATGGAGTGTGAGTAATTCAATTTGCTTTAAGCTTGATTTGATTGAGGATCATAATATTTTTATTCTTTTTCTTTTTATCTTTCTTTCTATTTTTATTTAGCTCTTATTCAAGAGGTAGGTCTCTTAGCTCGAGTGCCTTACACTTTTAATGATGGCCTCTGGTTACTAAACATATTACCTTCGCTCGAATGGCTATTAGCGCTGTTTATATAACTAGGGCCAGTTTCGAGCACCCTTAGTGACAGCGGAACAATTAGCTTTTGGCCTTTTTGGCTTATTACCCTTATATATTTTTTTTTTCTTTTATTTCTTACTCATTCCTCATTGCTTGTTATTTTAAAATCACTCACATCATACATCTCAACATTTTATAATTAGTTATATTCTATTCTAATTATGTCCATTGTCCAAATACACATGCCATATTTGAGTGATCACGATCATAATTTCACAGTCACAAGCATTCATTCATGCAACAAACATAAAACAAAGCATGATCACAATTAAAATTTCACAGTCACAAGCATTCATTCATGCAACAAATATAAAGCAAAGCATGCAACAATAAAAACTCAAGCAATTAACATATCAAAACAATCCAACACAAGCATCCCCACACTTAGAGAACACATTGTCCTCAATGTGAAAACACTGAGTTTAAACATAGTCACAAGGGAATCAAATAAAAGATAGAAAATAAGAACACACAAAGCAGAATAAAAGGGAAAAAGATTAGTTGCCTGATTGTCAAGGTAAGCTAGGTGGAGAAAGAGTTGGGGAGGGAATAGTGATGCCAGAGATCTCAAAGAATTTGAGCATCTTCCTCCTTTAATAGCATTGCTCTTGACGTATATCATTAATTTTTGCCTCCACTCTGATGAGGCAAGCAACATTTTTAGCATTTTCTTGTTCAAGCCTCATTAGTATTGCCTTGATGGAGTTATCCACTCCAACTTCAGTTGTAGGCCCTTATTGTTATTGCTGCTCAATCTCATATGCCTGCACCTCTGGGATAGCAGCACCTTCCTCTTGATCCTCCTTATCCTCCTCATCTTGATCTTGGCATCTCTGTATTATGCCTTTCTTGTCATTGTAAGCTCAAAATTGGGTGCCCTTAGTATCTAAGATACCTGTATCATACAAATATCTGGCAGAAAACTTTTTTGATGGTAGCAAGGTTAAGTCACTAAAGTCCACATCAAAATAGACAATAATAGCAGTGATAATATGACCTAGACCTAGTTTCTTGCTTTGTGGTTTTGCCATTTTCATGAACCCTTTCATGATATGGAAAGTGGTGCAAAAATCATGTCCATTAAGCATGCACCATAAGGGAAAGAGCTCATGTGTAGACACCTTATTATTCTCTATCTTTGCAAAGATAGAGACAACCATAAATTTGTGCAGCAGGATTAATACAGGGTCACAGATCATTAAGTTAGGGGCATTCCTAGTGTCATAAACTAAGGCACCCCCTGTGAGTTCATTCCAAAAATCCTTAGGCTTAAAATATGTATGTGTGGATGCAAAACCACGTTGGGGTAGCTCAGTGGCATCCTCAATCATGTCATAAGTCATTTCTAGTAGCCTACCTCTAAGTCTAAATTAGATCTTACCGATATTATTCCCTACAAAGTCACAACTGGTATAGAATTTGTGTATAAGCTCCTTGCACACATGGCGCTCATCCACAACAAATGTACCCCAACCTAATTTGCATGCCAATGCCTTCAATGATTCATGTATTCCTAATATATCAAGCAAGCCCCAATCATAATAATGAGGAAGGATGATTTGTTTCTTATATACCTTTTAATATTTCCTACCTTCCTCTGTATAGATTGGGAAAGGTGCATTGAATTGATTTACCATGTCGGTTGTTGATGATTCGGGAGCCTTTCCTTTGTCTTTGTTGCACTCGGTGGTGTGCTTGACTCCTCTAGACATGGCTGTAAAGGAATACCGAGATGTTTTAATAAGCCATCAAGCAAAAATTTCAAGTATTTGCCTAATTTTGCTCTTCCACGACCGTGGAGTGTAACTCCATGATCGTGGAATGTTAAATTTAGGCATTTCCTTACTTTGAATGTGTGTTAACCAAATCACTCCAACATGAAATTAAATGTCAAATCACATATTCATCATGCAACAGAACCTAATTTTATCCCTAATCTAGCCAAAATCCTATTTATTCAAGAAAACCCAAAGTTCAAAAAAAAAACTAAATTTTCAAGAACAAGAGAGAGAATGGAGTTTCTAACCTTTTAAAATGATGAAGATGAGAAGCAAATGCGGTAAAAATTATGAAATCTGCTTGCAATGAATTTGGGAAGATGGAAAAATTAAGTTTAGGGTGAGTGAAAATAGGAGTTTTGAGTTCTAGAGCAATAGAATGCAAAAGGGGTGTGGTGTTCGCAAATGAGGCAGCTAAAATTTTACCCTTCAAAATCATGACTTATGCCTTGTTCACGATCGTGGAGTTGGAGTCCACGATCGTGGAATTTGGCAGAAACTTTTCTTATTTCTCCCTTGGTTGTCCACGATCGTGGAGTTAGACTTCATGATCATGGAATAAAATAGAAACTTTTTCTTTTCGACCTAACTACTCCACTCATTTCTTTTCTATTTTATTTCATTTTCTTTTACTCCACACTTCAAAATGAACACAATTAAACTAAATCAACCATCAATTATAAACATATAAACACATTTTAAAAAAATGACTTAATCATAATAAAATTTCACAATACTATTCAATTTATGCAAATAAAACACACTTACATGTTAAGTTTAATGTCGATAGCTAGACCTTACCTTGTGGTGGTTTCACTTTAAGGAAGTTACGTCTCTCGACTTATGGTTTAAAGTACCGAGGTATACCTTGCAACAATGCCCGTTGACCTTGAAAGCCTCCCCTTTGTCATTCTTCAGTTCAACCATCCTATTATCGAAGACTTGTGCTACTTTGAATGGACCAGTCCATCTTGACTTAAGCTTCCCAGGAAACAACCTCAAACTGGAATTGAATAAAAGCACATTATCACCAACTTTGAAGGATTTTACCTTGATATGTGCATCATGCCACTGCTTGGTTTTCTCTTTGTATAACTTAGCATTCTCATATGCCAAGTGCCTCAATTCCTCCAGTTCTTGCAGTTGTAGCAGTCTTTTCTCCCCTGCTCTCTTCATATCATGATTCAAGAACTTTATTACCCAGTATGCCTTGTGCTCAAGCTCCACAGGTAGATGACAGGCCTTTCCATAGATCATCCTATAAGGGGTTGTTCCTATAAAGGACTTGAATGTTGTACGGTATACCCATAGAGTGTCATCCAACCTTACTGCCTAATGCTTCCTGGAACCATTGACTGATTTTTCCAGGATTCATTTAGTTCTTTGTTCACTACCTCCACTTGACCACTGATTTGTTGATGGTATGCTATGGATACTTTATGATGTACATTGTACCTCTTGAACAGGGCTTTGAATTTGGCATTGCAGAAATGCGCTCCTCCTTCACTGATGAGTGTTCTTGGGACTCTAAATTTGGCAAATATCTTATTTATAAATCTGCTCACAACTCTGCCATCATTGGTGGGACTAGCAACTGCTTCAGGCCATTTAGAGATGTAATCAACTCCCACCAAGATGTACTTGTTTCCCATGAATGTGGGAAATGGTCCCATGAAATCTATGCCCCACACGTTAAATATTTCTACCTCTAGAATTGAAGTTTGAGGTATCTTGTCATGTCTGGAAATATTCTTAATTCTTTGGCACTTGTCATAATGAAGTAGATAATCCCTTGCATCCTTGACAATTGTTAGCCAATAGAATCCACATTCTAGCACTCGGCTTGCCATCTCATTTGCTTTGTAATGCCTTGCATATGATGAATCATGACAATGAGTTAGTATGGGTATTATTTCCTCCTCAGGAACACATCTCCTTATTAATCCATTAGCACATTGGCAGAATAAGTAAGGTTCCTCCCATTGGTAATATTTTGTATTAGTAAAGAACCTCTTCTGTTGTTTATACAAAACATCGAAAGGCACTATACCACAAGCTAGGAAGTTTTCCATGTCTGCATACCAAAGAATTTCCCTTTTCTGTATCATGAACACAGACTAATCCAGAAATTCTTCTTGGATGGATCCTTCTTCTTCATCATCATTCTCATCCTTCTCCAATCATGAGAGATGATCTGCAACTGCGTTCTCAGCTCCCTTCTTGTCATTGATTTTAAGGTTGAACTCTTGTAGTAGTAACACCCACCTGATTAACCTTGGTTTTGCATCTTTCTTAGCAAACAAATATCTCAACACAGCATGATTGGTGAAAATAATTACTTTGGATCCCAATAGATATGCTATAAATTTATCACATGTAAATACTACTGCTAAGAGTTCCTTTTCAGTTATGGTGTAATTCAATTATGGTCTAGTTAATGTTCTACTAGCATTATAAATAGCATGTAATTTCTTATCTTTCCTTTGCCCCAACATACACCCTAGAGTAAAGTCACTAGCATCACACATAATCTCAAATGGTAAAGACCAATTTGGTGACGTTAAAACTGGAGTCGTGGTTAGTGCATGCTTCAAAGTGGTAAAAGCATTTAAGCACTCATCATCAAAATCAAACATAACATCTTTAACTAACAAGCTCGTTAAGGGCCTAGCAATGACGTAAAAGTTTTTTATGAAGCGACGATAGAACCCCGCATGTCCGAGGAATCCCCATACTCCTTTTACGTTCTTTGGTGGTGGTAGATTATATATTACCTTAATTTTAGCTCTGTCCACCTCAATTCCTTCCTTGGAGATCTTGTGACCAAGCACAATTCCTTCATCTACCATGAAATGGCATTTTTCTCAATTGAGCACTAAGTTGGTCTCGACACAACGTTTCAAGAATTTTTCTAAATTCTGCAAACATGACTCAAAAGAGTCTCCAAATACTTAAAAGTCATCCATAAAAATTTCCATAAATTCCTTAATCATATCAGCAAAAATAGCAATCACACATCTTTGAAAGGTAGCAAGTACATTACATAAACCAAAAGGCATGCGTTTACATGCAAAAGTACTGTAAGGGCATGTGAAAGTTATTTTCTCTTGATCTTATGGGAAAATGAAAATCTGATTATAGCTAGAATAACCATCTAGAAAACAATACAAAGAGTGACCTACTATTTTCTCAATCATTTGATCAACAAAAGGTAAAGGGAAGTGATCCTTCCTAGTAGTAGAGTTTAACTTCCTATAGTCTATACGCACTCTCCAGCTAGTTACTGTTCTAGTTGACAACAATTCTTTCTTTTCATTCTCTATAATAGTTATACCTCCTTTTTTGGGTACACATTGGACCAGACTCACCCATTCACTATTAGAAATTGGATATATAATACCTACATCAAGTAATTTTATCATCTTCTTTTTCACAACATCTTTCATGCTAGGGTTAAGCCTCCTTTGCCTTTCACGAACAGGTCTACTTTGTTCCTCCAAGTGTATCCTATGCATAACCATATCAGGGTTGATCCCTTTAATATCAGACAGTTGCCAGCCTAAAGCTTGGATGTGCTTCTGCACCATTTTAAGCAACTTGTCCTCTTGCATGGAAGTTAGCTTGTTAGATATAATGATTGGCAAGGTTTCATTTTCTCCTAAGAAGGCATACCTCAAATGCTTTGGTAGGATTTTCAGTTCCAAAATAGGTGGCTTTTCAATTGAAGGAGGAGTAGGGTTAGAATTTCTTACCAACAGTTCTACCTTAGGTGATTCACCACCTTTCTCACCTATTATCTCATTCTCCTCTTTTATTGTAACATCTTTTGGTTCCTCTTTTAGCACAGTAGACACGCATTCATCAATCACGTCAATCTTCATACACAACTCTCCTTCCATTGGTTGTTTCATTACTTTCCTCATACAGAACTCTATCCTCTCTTCATTGATTCTGAATATTAGTTTTCCCTCATGCACATCAACTAGAGCTATTCCTGTATTTAGAAAAAGGCCTTCCTAAAATCAAGGGGAAATCGACATCCTCATTGTAATCCAACACTATAAAATCTACTGGAATGATGAACTTGTCCACTTTAACTAAAACATCTTCAATGATACTAAATGGTTTCTCCACTGATTGATCCATAAGTTGAATTACCATGGAAGTGGTTTTGATATCTCCCAGACCTAGCTTCTGAAAAATGGCATATGGCATCAAGTTGATACTTGTGCCTAAATCACATGAACATTTGTTAAATACCAAATTTCATACTTTACATGGAATGGTAAAACTTCCTAGATCTTATAGCTTTGATGGAATTTTGCTTGAAATGATAGAGCTACAGTTTCTCATCAGTAAAACTGGTTGTGTGCCATCAATTTTGCATTTATGTGCTAAGATTTCCTTTAAGAATTTAGCATATTTAGGTATATCCTGAATCATCTCTATAAATATCATGTTTATTCTTAGTTTTTTCAATTTTTCCACAAAAATAGCAAATTGTTCATCTACCTTATTTTATACTAACCTTTGCAAAAATAGAATGAGAGGCATATACTTACCTGGCCCTGGCTGATTCTCCTTCTTTTTTTGCTTATATCCAACTCCATGATTGTGGAGTTGACTACCATAATTATGGCAATGACTTCCATCAACTTCTGTCTGCATTTATGAAGGCTCAGCCTCACAACTGCTTTGTTTCCTTTCTTTAATCCTACATTCATCTTCATGGTTAGCAGGTTCCTTACCTTTACTGAGTAATTTTTTACCACTTCTTAATTGAATGGCATTGACTTGCTCTTTATGCTATTGTTGTTGCCAGTTGCCTCACCTGTACTTCTAGGTTTTGGATGGAGGAGGAATGGTTCTTTATAATTTGATCAAACTTGGCTTCCATTCGCTTTTGTGACTCTTCCTGGTTTATCCACTTAGTTCCCAGTAGCTCCATGAATTTCTCCATCTTTAAATCAAAATTGTTTTGGGGAGGTGCTGGTTGTTATGCTTTTTGCACATTTCCTGCATTGTTACTCCAAGAAAAATTTGGATGGTTTTGCCACCCCAGATTATATGTGTTGGAGTAATGGTTGTTACCTTGTCTTCCCATGGATTATGGCATGTTGCCTATAAAACTGACTTGCTCCATAGTTTCACATGCATTGCACTCATTCATAACATGTCCTGCTTATCCACACAGCTCACATGAATTGGATACCTTTGACAGGTTACTGATTTACTTTGTCAAATTTGTTAGTGTATGCTCTAGAGCATCATGTGTATTTGAACTATACGGTTCATTAATAAAGGCATTATTCATTATATAGTACAATGTTTTACATGAACTTGTTTTACTTAGAGAATTAAACTATATATATTCAAGTCCATGATACTGGAACAATGCAAAGGAATCCATAAAGAGTTTATGGAATGAGATTCTTATTGTATGTAAATGTTCAATATCTAAATATCCCTGATCACGATATTAATAAGAATGGACATTATTAATATGGAAAGATCAGCACATGTTACACTTCCTATTTAGGGATGATTCTCATTCATCTTGACATGAGATGTCTAAAGTGAATTTATGGATGAGTAGTATAGTACTAGTTCATTGGAGACCTTGCTAGTGAGATTTCATATGGATTATTGATCTATGTCTGTGAAATTATATCTCACTCATATCAGTAGTGCAAGTATCCTTAGACTTGAGATATCAAGGTTATCTTAACTATGGATTACTATACTTTGACTCCTATGCTTTATTCCTCCTTAGGAGGCGTTCATAGTATGGAGGTTGGGTATGGTATAACATAGTTGAAGGTATTTGAATATTAATAGAGATTTCACCACCCCAGATTAATAGTAGGGGTTATCTTAATGATTCATGAAGTAATCTTTATTCAGGAATCTCTGGCCAGAGTAGGATGACCAGGGTGAATATGATTCATAGGGGCATTTTGAGAATAAAGATTATATGACATGAGAAATCTATTTTAGGGTATGGATTAACATAATTAGTCATACATTGAGTTGACATTAATCCATACTCAAACCTAAAAGAGATAATGATGGTGAAAGGAGTTTATTGCAGCGGTGTCTGATATGGAAGGGTTGAAGTCAAACCAATATTTGACCTCCTAATATTT
>CANYBF010031465.1:0-12433 GCA_948192965.1 Dalechampia spathulata | reverse complement strand
TGACCCATTATGCTTATCTCTTCCCTACTTCTTTCTTTTATTTTATCCTATAATTACTTATATATATATATGCCCTTATTTCACTTAACCCTCTTTTAAATCATATACATAACTTATACACACATAATATGTATACACCTTCATATACAAGTATATACATGTTCAACAAATCATTCTCAATCAACACTCAAGTAAATCATTCCAAATATATATAATTACTATTCCAATTTAATCCTTCCCTCATAATAATATCATATGCACATCATCATAAGCATATTTAATAGCATTTAATCATATAATCTTACCTATAATAATATTACACATGTAAGTATATTCTAAGTGTGAAGAGTGGATGTGACACCATCAATTTTCAAATAGAAAGAGAATAAAAGTAGAAGCAACTTAGAGAATAAAATAGTAACTAAACCCTAAACCTTAAATTTTAAATATTGAAATTTTAGGTTGTCTTCATAAAGAGGTAAGGGATGAAATTTATTAATGTTTAAGAAAAGATTTTCTAGAACAATCTTTGGCATATATTTTATTTGATAAATAATAGAATTTTTAATTAATTTAAGTTTCTCATTATGATTATTTTTTAATGACATGATAATTGGATCAGTGCAATTCAATGTTGATTGAATAAATAAGAGACAATGATATTTGCAAATAAAGTTGTTAAAATTACTATACAAATAAAGGTTTTAATGGAAGAATTTGATAGTACTAATGAAATTATAATGTGAGAAATTGTAATGTTATAAACGAGGAGTTTATGATGATGACTAAAGCTAAGAGTTCAAGAGGATAAGGAGAAGGACTAAAAAGCATTATGAGTTATTTTTGGAATTGAAGAAAAATAGTAATTATAGTAAAATAAATATATTACATGATTAAGAATTGGTATATATTATGAATAATTCTTGCATGAACTCAATCCATGATGTAGGAATATGGATCTATCAATAATATAATGATATATATCAGCCTTTAATAAATATCATATATGTGTTTTTTATTATATATATAATAATAATTAATGATAACTACATGTTAATCAATATAAAACTAATGTAAATATGAACTTCAATAAAAACTGACTCATGTAACAATATTATTGATGAATCTATATCTTATATAATGGATTTAGTTTATTCAATAATTTCTCATGTATTATATATTTAACTAGGTATTTTAATAGTTGCATAATTATGTCTAATTCTCAATAATGAATATGTATAATTTATTAAATATTTTAGTTATATTTAATTATGTATGTCACTTTTTATTATAGGTGTTTAGCTTTTTATATTCTAATATAATAATGTAAGTTGTAGCTTTAATTTCTTATAGAAAAGTATGTGCTAGTTTCTTATAAAAAAAATTATGATTTGGTTTCCTAATTTGACTAAGTTATGTAAATATGCTAAAAAAGTAAAGAGGAAGCATAAAACTAAATGGTCATTAGTGAGTAACATGAAAATGTAGGGTTCTCACATTATTTCAACCTTGAATTCTTTCCATAAAGATAAAGTGGACTTGGTTCTTTAAGTTTGACCTTTCGACTAGTAACTTTTAAATAGAACTATATTCGTTAATTATGATTATAATAAATGAAACAAGAGATAAATATTGCTAATATATATCTATACTTCCCATAAGTTAAAATCCTTAACTGAAAAATTAAATTAAAATTATCAATTGAAAAATAAGAAAAAACAAAGTAAAGAATGTTTGATGTCTTAAATTATCCACATTTTCAAACAATCATGATGCATCACCTTCTTATTTTGATTACTTTCCTTTAATTCATAAACTATCATGATACTCATTTAAATCAATACCCAATAATGAGTAAAAAAGAATATATAACTCTTTTGTTAGTTCAAATATAGTTTGCTTAAAATTAGATTATTCAAATTGGTAGTCTTAAATAAATAAAAGGAGTTTATAAGCTCTTAAATTAGTAAAAATAGCAAATATATAGAAAGGACTCTACATAATTTTAAAGTAGCACACATAACAAATACACAATAAGGAGTCTATATGATTTTAAAGTAGCAAATGTAACAAATATATAATGAGTTTACATAATTTTAAAGTAATAAACACAAAATAAATAACCAGGTAATTATAAAAGTGGTAAACAAAACAAATACATAACAAATAGTCTACATGCTCCTAAAGTAGCAAATATAAAATAAAAGTCAATTAAGGATATAACAAAATCAACAAGTTTGTTATGTAGTTGTCTTCTATCTTCTTTCATAAGGACTTTTTGATATAAGATCAAGATAAAATGACTTTGGTCTTCTAAGTATTTCATTGGTTGAAACAATAATTGATAAATGTCCTCATTTCATTTCCCTTCGACTTAATCTACTATCATCTTATCATCATTTCTTAATCCCAATAGATATTTTTTATCGTTATCATAATATTTATAATTTCACCTCAAAATGCACGTATTTCCATAATTCCACATCATTACCTTATTTTTGATCGTATAAGGATAATTTCATCATTTGAATCATTAATACTTTTCATGCTAAAACTGAGGATGTGACAACCATACTCAATTTCAATTCTTTTTTATTAAAATTTTAAACTCTTTGCGTTTATTTTAGGTTGTTGATCGGTTGTCGCTTCTGTCAAATTAATTCCTTACAAGCCACACATTGGAATTATGATTTTGTAGCAGTGGAAGTAAGGGTTGAATCCCAGAGAGACTGCTTCAACTCACTTGATTCTTTGTGTTTAAAAATAAATGAGGTGAATTAGAAAGTAATTAAAACAAACGAAGAAACAAATAAAATAAATTAGAGAAAATCAATAAAAAGTAATTCTCCCAACAGAAAGCATCAAGTATTCATTAATTGAATATGATCACTGATTCAATAATAGTCCAAAGGCAATAATGACACTAAGCCGGTTATAATTTACCAAGTAAGTCTCGTATACCCCAATCTTCCCTTATTTGTAAGATGCCATGAAACAAGCTCTATGAAATGCCTCTAATCCCATGATAGACAAGGTGGAAATAGATTCTCATACGTCATCCTGAAATTGCATTAGGAATTAGGAAGACCCGACTCTAGTTAACAGTTATGACCCAACATCTCTCGTGTTCAAACTAGATCCTCTAACCCACAAGAAGTACTACCGCATGTCACAATAAGGATAATATCTTGCTTTACCACTTCAGCAAGTTGAGTGACTTTTCCGTATCAAATAACCCGCTTAGCTATATGCTAGAACTTAGAAACATGCAACATGCCTTATTTACATGCACTAAGAACAACAATGGTTCTATGCGATTCAGAGTTAAAGATAATAGTGGTTTGCCAATGAAATTAGGATCATTTAGATCTCACATAATCATTTAACGAATAACTTGAATTGCTTCCAATTAAGAAAAACAATCACCTAGCCTTGCATCATTGACGAAATAAACATAAAATAAAAATAAAAGAAATAAAAACTTAAATTAAAATAAAAGAATGAACAATGTATCAAATAAAACTGAACTAAAACTAGCCAACCCTTCCTCCATACATATGTTCTTACTTATAGGAGGAAGGAAAAATAAATAAAAATAAAAATAAATATTAATCCTAATCTTCAGATAAAAGAGTTTGAATTGTTCCTAATCACTTTTTTGTCCAGCTCTAGGAGATTAAGTCTAAGCCAAACTCGTCCTCATTTAATCTCTAAAACTGGCCAAGTGGTGTTATTTTTATGTCTCTTATGCCTACAAGCCTTATCAATCATTCAGCTCGTAGGAGTTTGAGTTTGCCTTAACTTTTTCTTCCTTCAGCTTTCCAAAACGCAATTTTGATAGGTCATTTTTTCCAGTTTTATGCCCACAAGCGGTGTCTCAAAACTCCAAAATCCAAATAAACTCTAAAATCTCCTATTTAAGCACATTTTTCTAAAACTCATCATTTTGACCTGTAAAATATAAAATGTACACAAGTCAACCATTCTAACAATTAAACTATGCTATAATGGGTGGTTTATGGGCATAAAACATGACATTTTGATGCTCAATCAAATACCCCCATACTTATCTAATGCTTGCCTTCAAGCATTCTTATGCCCATAAGATTATCTCACTTATGCCTACAACAGAACCATCCCTCAAACAAAATAGATAGCAAAATGAAATTAACACCATTCCCTAATTTTTCTAGTAAGACCATTCATCAAGAAAATTTAATCATCTAGCAATTTCAACATAAATCCAAAGAGTTAGCTATAAAAAGTCTTTGCTTTGCCATTTTTTTTCAAACTAAGTTCATAAGTAGTCGGTAAAAAGAACTTGTTTCATCTTGCTAAGCATCCATTGCCCATCCTACATTATTCAACCATAAATTGCAAAATTCATAAGTCAGGAATTGTTCAATTCAAGATCAATAATGGCCTAATTAAGGGGGATACTCTCCCTTTGTCAACGACTCCATTCACAAATCAGCTTAAGGGAAAATTAGGCCCGATCCACTTAGTTTCAATCAGCAAAGGTATAAAATAAATTCCTATTTTAAGTATCATTGTGCAAACTGAAAAATGGCCTATAAGAGGGTAAAGTTCTGCCTACATTGGCTGCTCCATACACAAGCCGCTTAAGAGGCTATGAGTGTCGTACCACACACAACCGGCTAAATGTAGGTATTTAACACTTATGTTCTTTTCTTTTTCTTTTGATTTTTCTCTTTTTCTTGATAAAATAGAATTGTTAGGCAAGGAATTTCAGTAAAAAAAAAAGACTTCCAAATACTAATATAATTTTATTCCAAACAAAACGCATCAACTTCTTTTGTAGGCAAACACTAAGAATTCAGTCAATTTTGTTGAAAGTTTAAATGAACCATCAAAATAGAACATGCCAAGAAAAACTAGAAAATAATATCAATTCCATCAGCATAATGTTTTGAAAGAGGTTCGGTCATATATAAGCATATGAGAAAAACAAAATAAAATAAGGTATAGAACAAGGATAAATGTGGCAGTAATTTGCAAAAATTTTAATCAATGCCTGTCAAAGGACCAAAAATCTTGAAAAATGTAACAACAAGCAACCAACAACAACAAGCAGCAATAGAGAAGCAATACAGCAGAAAGAATAGCAACAAAAACATCCCCCCCCCACACTTAAGACACATTGTCCCAATGTGGGCATAGTAGCATAAAAAATAGGCAGTTGCAATGGATAAATGAAAAATAGAAAAGTTCAGAACATTGCTTAGTGGGGAATTTATGCTGCATGTTGCATTTCTCACTGCTGCATTTCAAAGGAGTGGTGAAGCTCATCAATCTCTGCATCAAGCTCGTCTAAGCATAGGAGAATATGCCACATTGACTCCTCCAAACTTGCTGTCAAATTATCAATTTGCTTGTGGAGGGTATTAATTTCTTTTAGAATAGCAACATCGGTAGGACCTACTATTGAGGGTGGTAGTATGGGCACAGGAGAAGCTCCTGCAACTGTCTTGGTCTTCCTAAAAACTCTTTCTCTTATGGCCACAATTGGCCTCGGTGTACAAAATTCAAAGTCGGGTACATCCTCTTTCTTTCGTAATAAACCCATCTCATCTAGCGTAAAAATGTCCAAGGGGACCAAATTGGCTGCCTTATAAAGATTGTGGTGGGTAGGATCAAATACCTGTAGCTGGATGGCTAGATGAGTGATGAGAAAGGATAAGCCTTTTATAACTGGCAATAACAACTCTAAACTGGGCAGTGATAAATAGCTAAAGTTGATTGGCTTCTTATGCACAATGCAATCCAAAAAGAATAACTCTACTTGCGTTATGATACCAGGTGAATCATTATGGCAAGACAGGCTGTGTGTGATAAGACAGTGCAGATAGGTCAATGAACTATCAAATAGGTAGTTGTCCTTGGCAGATGATGGATCATATCTCCTAGTTGAGGCAGGTGTATAATGCTCCAAAGTGCTTCAGCATCTAACTATTCTAGTAAATCATAGTATCCTTCGACATATTCATCTGTAACTTCATTAATGAACCCTATCGTTAGATTAAATTCATCGATTAAGAAGGAAAATGATTTACCCATTAACTGGAATTTGATGACTTCAAGGTTATCCAACCCGATGAGCTTTTCCTTATCCAATTTGTATGTGCTATAGAACTCATAGACAAGCTCGTAAAATACTGGGCATCTAATTTGGAAATACCTCTCCCACACTGTCCTTTTGATGTGTCTAAACACCGGTAGCTACAACTTCTCAATGGCAGAAGGGTCAAGCAATTTACCTTATACCACTCTCAAGTTCACAACTTTGACAAACATCTCTTTAACTTCTTTAGAAAATTTTAAATTTTCATTAAACTTGGACAGAGGAGGGGGAAGAGTTCCTCTTAATCGTTTTGCTCTCACTCTTATGGGCATAACATCCTTGGATGTTATAGTAGCAGCTTCCTTGACTTCACTATCGGGTTCTTTACCCAACACTTCTTCTTCTAGCTCTATTGACTGCTTCCACGCTGGACTGCTAGACTCTTTATCTGTCTCATCTTCTTGATATCCTTCCAATTCTATGGTCATGGCTTTAATAAGTTTTTCTTCCAAAGCATCAATTCCATTATCTACCACTTTTGGTGGTAGTCAAGATTTCTGAAATTGACGTGTGGCCGGTGGGTTTCTTCCGATATAAACCTTGAGGCTGGTGACTTTGGTGTCCACGGTGGGCTTGGTCGGCAACGTGAATGGGTTTAGTCTCTTCATGAGCGGTGCGTCATCCTCCACTTCAATTAGGTCCTTGCTACCTCTGCGTTTCTTGGATTTGGATCCACTACCAGATGAAGCGGCTCTTATATGCACCATTGTGGAAAGAAATCACGAGCTAGAAAAATGGGGAAGGAAAAGAAAATGAAATTAGGTTAAAGATGGGAAGAGTGTACACGGTAAAATAAAAAAGGGAAAAGAGTTCTAAGTGAAGTGAAATCCCTAATGCCCAAAACTCTTAAGTTTCCCAATTTTATTTTAAGTCAAATTCCTTTTTCACTCCAATCTAAAAATAATCTATAAAAATAAATTAACCCATCCGTGAAAGTTTCCCCTAAGTGAAAGGTAAAAATGCTTTTAACTGAAGTAACTTAAAAAGAAAACTTACAAAATGCCTTATGGGCATATCTCATATTAAAAACACAAAAGAAATAATTAAAAGAAAACAAAACAAAAGCTTGCAAGACTCCTTACAGGCATAATGCAATAAAAGAAAAATGTAAAACAAACAAATGAAAACTGGTGAGATGCCTTATGCGCATAATACATATCCTAAAAACGGAAACAAAATAATAAATAAAAACAAAAAAAATAGTTCTGGTTTTTAAAGTCCCAGCTTGACTTCGTACTCATTCTACTCATCTGTAGGTGATGTCAACATGATCTCACACATTGAGCGAGTGTCAAATCCCTCATAAAATGGCTTGACACAATAGCCATTAACCTTAAACCACTTTTTTGAATAAAGACTCCAAATTTCGACTGTACCATGGGGAAAAATTTTTTGAACCATGAAAGGTCTTATCCATTTTGTCCTTCATTTCCTTGGAAATAAATTCAGTCTAGAATTATAGAGTAACACCTTATGCCCTACATGAAACTCTTTATGCCAAATCTTTCTATCATGGAGCTTCTGGGCTTTATCCTTGTAGCTCCCCATATGGTCATAAGCATTGGTCCGTATCTTCTCCAATTCTTGCAACTATAATTTCTTGTGGACTCGTGCATAGTCCAAAGACATGTTAGGCCATTTCACTACCCAATATGTACGATGTTCAAGCTCTATGGGCATATGACATGGTTTCCCATATACAAGCTGAAAGGGTGACACTTCCAGTGGGGTCTTATATGTCATCCAATATGCCCAAAAGGCATCATCTAGTCGCTTGCTCCAGTCTCTTCGATTGGGGCTGACTGTCTTTTTGATAATGGATTTAATCTCTCTATTTGTAACTTCCGCCTGTCCATTCCCTTGCAGATCATATGTTGTGGTTATACGATGATTAACATCATACTTTCAAAACAAGGCAGCTACTTCTTTATTGCAAAAGTGAGTCCCTCAATCACTAATGAATGCTTTAGGAGCTCCATACTTACTAAACACATTATATTTAATAAAGCTTACCATGGTTTTAGCATCATTTGATTTTATGGCTTTAGCTTTAACCCATTTTGAAACATAATCCTCCAGTACCAAAATGTAAACATTCCCAAATGAAGGTGGGAAGGGTCCCATAAAGTCCATACCCCAAACGTTAAAAATTTCATAAATAAGGATTCCCTTTTGGGGCATCTCATGTCTTCTTCCTAAACTTCCAGATTTCTGGCATTTTACACATTCCATAATTTTCACGGCTGTCTTCTTATGCCCATAACGGGCTCCACAAGCACTGCTGTGGCAGAAGTGTAAAACAAACTGGATTTCATTCTCAGTTATACACCTTTGAATCACATAATCAGCACAATGTCTCCATAGGTATGGATCATCCTAAACATAATGTTTCGCCTAGTTCCTAATCCTATCCTTCTCATGCCTTGTAAGTTCATCGGGAAATCTTCTGGAACATAAAAAATTGACAATGCCAGCATACCAAGGTGATTTTGTAATTATACTTAAAGCAATCTCATTAGGGAATTCATTAATGAAATCATCTGGTTCAATGTTGGGCAATTTGCTCAAATTGTCTGTAACCAAATTCTCACATCCTTTCTTATCTCATAGCTCCAAATCAAATTCTTAAAGTAGAAGGATTCATCGAATTAAACGTAGTTTGGCCTCCTTCTTTTTGAGCAAATATTTCAAGGCTGCATGATCAGAAAAAATTAGCACTTTAGTTTCTAATAAATATGACCAAAATTTTTCTAATGCAAACACTACAACATAAAGATTTTTTCTATCGTGGAGTAATTAAGTTAGGCATCATCTAGCATCCTGGAGGCATAGATGATCATATGAGCATCCCTTCCATTTCGCTGCCTAAATACCACACTAACAGCAAAATTGCTGGCATCACACATAATCTCAAATGGTAAATTCCAATTGGGCGGCTGCATAATGGGTGCTGAAATGAGTGCCTCCTTCAGTCGGTCAAAAGCTACCTTGCATGTTTCATTAAAATTAAATTTGGCATCTTTTTGCAATAATCTGCACAAGGGTTGCACTACTTTGGAGAAATCCTTCACGACCCTCCTGTAAAAGCCTGCATGGCCAAGAAAAGAAAGAATCTCCCGCACAGTGGTGGGGTAAGGCAAAGATTTAATTATGTCAATTTTTGCTCGATCAACTTCAATGCCTCTTTTTGAAACCACACGGCCCAATATCAATCCTTGCTCAACCATAAAATGACATTTCTCATAATTGAGAACCATATTCTTCTCAATGGAATGCTGTAAAACTCTGGCTAAATTATCTAAACATTCATTAAATGAATTACCATAAACAGTAAAATCATTCACAAACACCTCAATAATGTTTTCCATAAAAATCTGAAAAATTGCTTACCATGCAACGTTGGAAGGTTATGGGTGCGTTACACAGCCTGAATGGCATCCTTTTGAATACAAAGTTTCCAAATGGACACGTGAATGTAGTCTTTTCCTCGTCTTCTGGAGCAATGGGTATTTGGTAGAAACCCATGTATTTGTCAAGGCAACAATAATAAGTCCAACCTGCCAAACGTTCTAACATTTGGTCAATAAAAGGTAGGGGAAAATGATCTTTACGAGTTACTAAATTTAGTTTCCTGTAGTCAATACAAACCCTCCACCCATTTTGGACATGACTGGGAACCATTTCTCCTTCCTCATTACAGACTATTGTTATGCCCATCTTTTTAGGCATAACATGCACTGGACTGAGCTATTGGCTGTTATAAATTGGGTATATCATTCCTGCATCTTGCAGCCTTAGGATCTCTTTTTTCACTACCTCCATTATGGCTGGGTTTAGTCTACGTTGGGCATCTCAAACTCACTTTTTATCAGGCTCTAGTAAAATCCTTTGCATGCACGTGGATGGGCTTGTGCCATTAATGCCAGCTATAGTCCAGCCAATTGCTTCCTTGAATTTTTTAAGAACTTCAACCAAGGTGTTCTCCTCTTCTTCACTCAATTTGTTGGAGATGATCACAGGCAGTATCTATCTTTTCCCAAGGAAGGCATACTTCAAATGGCTTGGCAATGGCTTAAGCTCCAATTTGGGTGCCTGCAAGGTTGAACGAACCAATTTAGTGTAAGGGTTATTCAAATTAAAATTTTGTTCAATCTTAGGCTCTCCATTGAATTCATAAATAGCTTGCATCACTTTATCTTTCAAAGATAGCAACTCCTTATAATCTTTGGCATTGTTGAGTGCTATTCCAAGTTTGTCTTCTCCATATAATTCAAATACTTGCTGTACACATAGCTCGATTATGCCCACAATATAGGCGTTGAAGACTTCTGGAGGGTACTTCATAGCATCATACATGTTGAATTTTATCACCTCTCCATCAAATTCCATGGTCAATATCCCTTCATGGACATCAATCTTAGTTTGAGCGATTGTGAGGAAAGGTCTCCCTAATAAGAGATCGGATGACTTTGGGAAAGTTTTGCTGTCCATATTCATGACATAAAAATCTACAGAAAAAATTAATTCGTTAACTTTCACAAGCACATCCTCCAAAACTCCGATTGGGTATATGGTTAACCTGTCCGCCAATTGAATCACAATACCTATCTCCTTCAATGGACCTACATTCAAAGATTCATACACACTTATGAGCATAATGTTAATTGAGGCTCCTAAATCGCACATGACATGTCTTATGCCCATATCACCCATCATAATAGGGATTATGAAAACTCCCTTATCGTTGCATTTTGGTGGTACTTTCCTCTGAATTATTGCCAAAACAATTTCACTCATATTCACCTGTTGAAAGCCAATTAATTTGCATTTATTAGTGCACAAGTCTTTGAGAAATTTAGCATACGTGGGCACCTGTCTTATGGCCTCAAGTAATGGAATATTGACCTATAATTTACGGAAGGTCTCTATGATCTCCTTCTACTCCCTTTCATGCTTGGTCTTTTCCAATTGCTTAGGAAATGGTCAATGATTAATCACAGGCTAGATTGCCTTCTTATGGTCTTTTACTTTCTCCTCTTGCTCTCCTTTCTCTCCTTTCTTACTACCGTCAATTTCCACCTCCTTCTCCTCATAGGTTTTTGACTTTTTTCTAGCTGCTTCAGGAAGTGTTTAACCACTCCTCAGTGTCACAACATTGACATTCTCCCTAGGTTAACTTTTGCCTGTGATGAAAGTTTTCCTTGTGACTCAATTCTACTCAAAACTGTAGCCATCTGAGACATTTGATTCTTTATATTCTTTATCCTGGTGTTTGTATTTTGCTAATTTTGAGTCACAGTTTGCTGGAATTATTGAACATCCTATTAAAAAGCATGAACATTAGTTACCAAATTTTTCATAACATCTTCTAGAGACATACCTAGAGGCTTTTGTTGGTTCAATTTCTGCTAGAAATTCATCTGTTGATTACCATAAAGTAGGTTTGGATGGTCTCGCCAACCTGAGTTGTATGTCTTAGAAAATGGGTCATATTTCCTCTGGGTGGTCCTGGAAATCCTCCAATAATATTTACTTGTTCCTTGGTTCCCTCCTCTTGAATTGAGGGGCATTGTTCAGTCAGATGATCAGTTTAGGTACAGATTCCATAAGCTCTTGCTAGTTTCATGTTGGTTGCAAGTTCCTACACAACAGATGTGAGCTGTTTAATTTGATTTTCAAGGCTAGAAACATTTACCTCATGGACCTTTCTAAGCTATTCTCTTTTGGTGCTAAAAGAATAAGCATTAGCAACCATTATGTCAATCAGATTATGAGCTTCTTGAGGTGTCTTGTTCACTATAGCTCCTCCACTCACAGCATCCATCATTTTCCTTTCTATTGGTAATAATCCCTCATAAAAGTATTGTATTAGATTCTGCTCTGTGATCCCGTGTTGTGGGCACGATGCATACATTCTTTTGAAATGTTCCCAATAGTCGTGAAGATTCTCCATGTCTTTCTATCGAATGGAACATATATCTCGCCTGATCTGGGCATCTCTTTTGGCTGGGAAGAATTTCTCTAGAAATAATCTAGCCATCTCGTTCCATGTTGTGACAGTTCCTGAGGGCACGTAGTAGAGCCAATCTTTGGCAGCATCTGCAAGAGAAAAGGTGTGAGCTTTGGTTTCGTTTCCGCTTTTGCCAGTTTTTAACTTTTGAGAAAGCAGAGTGTGGAGTCGCCACCTAGTTTGTTTCTATTAATCCAATTGAATTAACTTGAAAACTAGGAAATAAAACTTAGGTTTTCCAGAGTTGAAAACGACCTTAGTTTCTTCAGAGTATGGGTTCG
>CANYBF010031457.1:0-19859 GCA_948192965.1 Dalechampia spathulata | reverse complement strand
GATAATTAATCCCAACTAAAATGGTAAAATCGATTTTGGAAACTCATAGAATAGATCTCCACCACCCAAACCCAATCTCTGAAGGGTTTAACTAGCACTCATGTTATGGGTTGGTTGGACCAATCCGGAACCATCCGGTGGCGACTCCTTGTGACTCTTTCAAGTCCGTATCATTCCCTAAGGGAACCCCTTAGAAAGACTGCACTTTCACTCCAAGTGTGGTCCCCGGTCCGTGACTTTTGCAAGCCTCGCTCTGGGCCTTTGTAGAAACTGACGCTCACACTCACCCTGATCTTTAAGCAAAAGAACCTCTAAACCATCTCCTCTTACTATCACTACTAGAAGCACAACTAGAAGAAAGGACTACTCTCCTCACCTGATGGGCCATCAATTCATCCTCCTCTTTTAGCATCTTCTCATGCCTCAGCGTATTAGCAATCAAGGCAAAGAAGTCCTCATACATTATCCCTCTACCAGTTTCTTGATCTGGGGGCCTTAAACCCTCACAATAGGATAAGTAGTATGACCTGCCTCTGGGTATCTATTTTGTAGTTTCATACTTACATCGTAATTAATATAAATAAACAAAACATGATTACTACTTATGGACTCCTCTTTGGTAGCTTTAGCTTTGCAGGTGTAACCTCAACTAATCTTTATTCCTATTAACTTTTTGATCTATGTTCAATAACATGAATGTTGAGTATAAACTTAATGGCATATAATAAATAATAATAAATAATAGTATTAGAAACAAATCATAAAGAAAAACCCTATATCATATACCATTTCAGATATAATGTAAACTATAAGGATTACATAACCTAATTCATAACATAAATCATTTCATAATAAAATGGGCAATAATAACATAATTATCAAATCATGTTTAATGATATCATCAATGTTATGCTCAACAATTTCATCTGTCTGTATTACCAATTACAATAATTGAGTCACTATAACCCGCATGGGAGAACGGGTCTTAATGCCATCCTTAGATAATCGTAATATACTAGTGCGTACACCTCTCATTGGAGAGGGACCGGATATCTCAACCTCTGATCCAATGATTTATCAATCTATATATCGTATCATTGTCACATTTGTTATCAAGGTAATATGAAAATATTGTTTTAGAAACATTTCACAAAATCATAAATCAAATTTTATTAACCATGCCCATTTTTTAAAAAAATATATTTACTCTTAAAGAAATCTATAAACAATTATAAATCATTTTTGTAACCAATTATGGAAAACAAAATCAAACCATAGAAAACAAACAATTACATATTTGTTTCAAATAAAATCCTATCAAAACAAAATGCATTTTTTATTTATTATGCATGCACCTCTTTATGATGTTTCCTATACTTCCTTTCCTCAATTCACTTTCTTTTACTTCCTCAGCTGCAATTACAGAATTGTACAAAGCTTATTAGAATAAGCCTTTAAAACTCTCTTTTTCAACTATCATGAAAATTACAAAATAACCAAATTCCATATCCCATTTTCAAATCTCTTATCTAAATTACAAATTTCACACAAAATTTTAGCAAAGTTCTATCTATAATTTGGATATTCTAAAATTAGTTCTTTATAAACTACAAATCCACCTATAGAAAACACATTTTTCCTTCCTCCAAAATACTATTTCCACACTTTACAATACAAATCAACACAACATATAAGATGTTACACATTATTTGAAAACCAAAACACAATTCATCATAATTTATTCCATCGATACCCTGTCCACCTGAAATTTTTCACACTTTTCATTAAATATCATTCATTTGTAATCATTAAAATACATTTCTAATATCATACACATTCAAACACATTAAAAGCCTATAAAGATCATTATAGACCAAATTTCTGTATTTTCATTCTCATTGGATCTTCTTGAATTCATTCATTTTTAACACTTATAATCATCATTTTTCATTTTAACTCACATTAATATACATTCATTTTGAGTCCAAGCCTTCATACACATACATTTTATTCCTTAGCCAAATTTACCAATGCATTTTCCCACTTTTCCACTTAAATTCTTTCATAATTCTTATTAGAATAATTAATCTTAATACATTCTCTTTCATTCCTTAGCATTTAATTAAATTAATTCACATGTCCATGAGATTTCCTTCTTGACAGAATTCTTCCCTTCCTTATACATGATGTTTTATATCATTTTAATTCAAATCAAAGCTTAATCATAGTAAATATAAGTTATCCTATCTTATTCTACCATTAAATCAACTTAAATCAACCATAATCAAGAAAACCCCAAAAATCCCTAATCTTTCCTTTCCTTTCACCAACTTGATCTTCCATTTTCTCATGCTGAAACTTATATCAAATGATAGAGAATTGAAAATTACATTTCTATGAAAATCTTGAAAAAGAATCATGAAAAATGGTAAAGAATTACCTTAAAAGATGATTTTCCCTTCTTTCTTCTTTCTTTCTTTATGTATTTTGAATTTTCTCTCTTTGTTCACCTTATTTCCTTCTTTAATTAATAAATAAAGGACTTATATTAATGTAAGACATAACTTACTTGGAAAAAGTATCACTTTAGTTTTTAAAATTTTGGAAAATTTCACCTTAAGTCCTTAAACTTTCAATTTTACACTTAGATCCTTCCATAAACCTTCAATCATTATAAATCAATCCCTTAAATCTTACTATTTGCAATTTAGCCCCTAAATTCTCATTTTCCAAAATTACCCTTACATATTTTCCATATTGCTAACTTTACCCTTAAACAATTTCAATAATTCCATTTACATCCTATTCAATATCCTTAACTCTATTTTAATCCCGAATACCTTAATATAGCATAATGAAGTCCCCTTTTTACTCTGATCATAATTCTATCACTTAAATTGTCTAAAACGATATATGCAATTGAAAATCGTGCACTTCCCGAGGAGGTTACCCATCCTCATTTATTAAGCACATTTAAATTTAGTTAATTTACTTTGTATATTAAAATTAGTTTCTATCCCGAATAGTATTCTATCCTACCATACTCCTACACCCAGATACATCCTACTTAGTCTTCACAATTAACCTGGTTATGCGTTTATAGCTTAACATTAACTTAAATCCATTTTTTCTAAATATTACATCTTATGCCATTAGTAATTCCTTTAACACATTAAGGATTTATAATCACATTCTTCTAGCCCCTATTTTACAAGTGTAACATCTTGCCTAAACAAGATTCACATGTTTCATATGATTCAAAATTAAATAAATCTAAATTGCCAAGTTTATATAACTTGAATATGCAAGTGTTGTTTATATGGCCAAGGCGATAATGCTATAAATAGAGTGGATTAGGATCATCATTTTTGATCTTTTTAGTTTGAACATTGTAAATGCAGTTTGAATTATCCAATTTATAAATTCCATTTTCAACATTTGCTAAACAATAGAATATACCATATTTAAAAATAGAACATTCATTACCATTAATGGAAATATTATAGGCTTATTCTACTGGATAAGATACTAAGATAAGGTTCTTACATAAACTTGAAACATAATAATAATTATTAAGTTCTAAATTTAAACTTGAAGTCAAATGCAAAATATAATTTCCTATTTCTAATATAACAACCCTTGCTCCATTAGCAACATGAATGTCTATATCACTTCTCTTTAGCTTCCTCCTACTGCTTTGTCCTTATAAATCATAACAAATATGAGATGGACAATACATGCTCTATTAGCTATTTTGCACCTAAATAGTACTGTTGACCCTGACTTTTCACCATCGTGCAATTTCGGGCTTCTGTTGATTCGGCTCGGTCTTGGTCCCCGTATTGACCCCAATTATGCACATAGGCCTTTGTAGGCTTCCCTTGGGTATTCTGGTGTATAGAATACATCAAAGCTAGTGGGGCCCACCATGGCGCCTGGCAGGGCCCACCACCCTCATTTCTCTATTCTGAGTACTCTGTACATACAGAACACCCTTCACTATTGCCTACGCAAGGCAAACCACTTGAAATGCAAAATATTGCATTTTTGGCCATGGGCACTATTCACCATGAATAGTGCACAGGTGGGGCCCACCAGGCAATAGCGGGGCCTACTGCCCTTGATAACCTATTCTATGTATTCTGTACTTATATGATACATTTTCTAGTTGCCTTATGCAAGGCACAGTGCGTGGTATCGCAAATACCATCTTCTAGGCCTACTACGCTGTGGGGCCCACTACGTTGTGGGGCTCACTTAGGGCATTAATGGAGCCTGCAGCCTCTATTAGCCTATTTTGTGTATTCTGTACTTGTAGAATACATTTCATACCTACCTATGCATGGTAGGATACACAGAATGCAAAGTATCACATTTCGAACCTAGGTCACTATTCACTATGAATAGTATGTAGGCGGGCCCGCTTTCACTATTGTCCTATTTTGTGTATTCTGTACTTACAGAATACATCTCGCTGCTACCTTACGCAAGGCACACCCTGTAGCATCCTGAATGCCATACTTTGGGACTCACCGCGCTGTGGGGCCTGCCAAGCATTAGTGGGGCCCGCTTCCCACTATAATGCACTTTGATGCATTCTATACACACAGAACACATCCCACCTGCTGCCTTACTCAAGGCAAAGTGCTTGGCATGCTATTTGCCACCTTCTAGGCTCTTTATACTACGGAACCCACTGGGGTACTATTCATCATGGATAGTGCATAGGTGGGCCCACCACCCGATTTAGCCAATTTCGAATGTTCTGTATGCATAGACCACATTTCCACTAGTGCTTACACAAGACACGACTCACGGCATCCCGAATGCCACTTTTTGGCCCTAAAGGCCTATTGGCCCTGAAACAGGCCCATTAGGCCCAAACTTGATGTTTGAGGCCGAATTTGAGAAAACTTATAACTGTAAAGTTTCTCGAAACATCGAATAATGCTTGTTTGACATATGGCTCACATCCCGTTTGGCCCGTACCAAGCGATACGCATAGCACTATGCGCACCGCATGTTGCATAGTAAAGACGTTTGGTCGGGAGCCTTCTCAGGATTGAATTTGGAAAACTTTATTCTACAAAGTTATTCCTTACGTCGAATAACGCTTATAGGCTCGGGGCGCACGTCCCGAAGCAACCACAGTGGGCCCTACGCAATGGGTTCCAAACTATATGTTGCGCATATAGACCTATGAGCGCAACATATAGGCTATGTGTTGCGCACATAGCCCTATATATGGTGCACATAGGTTTAAAAATTTTCAAATCCGGGTGAAAATTACAAAATTGCCACGCCCAAAAATTGCTTTATAAATATAGAGCTCGGGGTTCATCTGAAAGGATCCCAAAAAATTTCCTTAAGGCAAGCCAAACCCCTACCAAAATCATTTCATAATTAATTAGGCCCTTAATTATTTAAATTACTTGGATTTAAGGACTAAATTGGCTTAGTTAGGCTCCCTAAGCATGATTGGAGTGAAGATCAAGAAGAAAACCCTGCTAGAATAAGGTAATTTCTTCATTTTTCTTTGTTTTCCTTCATTTTCCTTATGTTTTTGAAGGTATATGCGCCACATATATACCTATGTGCACCACATGTAGCTCATGTGTGGCACACATAGGGCTATATGTTACACATATAGCCCCCAGATTTTAAAGAAAAAGCCATTTTTCTCTCAATTTTCTTCCCGATCTGGCTAATTCAAGGTCATTCAAGGCTTCTCCATGCCTTGGGTGCCTTGGATCTGCCCTAAATCTTGCAGGATCTAAAATAATTTTAACTTTAAAATTATTTTTCACGATTTGGATGCAAATCCTTGAGCTAAAAGCCGGTTTTGGGTCCGATCGACCTAGATTGGGGCCGGATCTAGGGTTTCTGTTGAAAATTTTTTGATTTTGCTTTGGTTTTTCAACCTATGTGCACCACATATACATCTATGTGCGCCACACATACCCTCTGTGCAGAGCACATAGAAATCGATTTTCCTAGTAAAACCAGGTTTTAACCCGAATCGCTTCGGTTTTGAATTTTCCAGTGACTCCAGTAGCTTTTCCATGCACTTGGGGTTCTGGATCTATCACAAATTGTCCAGATCTACTTGAGTTTGGCTTTAAAATTAATTATTTCAATTAATTGCTTAATTAATTGTTTGGTTCATCGAACCGAAGGTCGATTTGTGCTCAAAATGAGGTACTTTCTTCATTAAAGTTGCTGGATTTGTCTGTAGTTTGATTTTGTACTGATAGATTTTATTTTTGTGCAAATTTACAAGCTATGTGCGCCACATGTCATGCTATGTGCACCACACCTAACCTATGTGTGGTGCACATAACCTGATACGTGGCGCGTATAGTTCACATTTTTCCAGAAAAACCATATTTTGGATCATATTTCACTATATTTTTGACGTATCTAGTGGTATTTGATGCTTTATAGTGGCTCAAGTATTTTGGATTTTTCATAAAATAATTACACTTGATTAATTTTGGCCTCAAAATTGATTTTTACGATAAAATACAATTTTTTTGCTCGTATAAAATGCGGTTTTTGAACGGATTGGATTTTAATTGGTTGAGAGGCTATCTCCAAAATATTCCAAATGATGTTAGCACTCCCAATTAATTTTTCCATTATCAAACAAAATAATTTTGTCTAAAATTATTTTTTTAAAAATGAATTTTCACGATCTGGCTCGTGTTTATTCTTTCAATTATTGCCTAATAATTGCTGGATTTTGACTCTTGGTTCATACTTTTAAATGGTATAAATCCAAAATTCATTTGCTACTAATGAATTTATTTGTTTATTTTGCATATTAATCCATTCGTGCATTTTGGATCGTGCAATTTGAGGGGAAAAAGGGGTATTACTTAATACCCGGGAAAATATGTATGCAAGGAATTTTTGTAATAGGATATGATTTATTATTCGGTCTGTAATAATCCCCCCTATCTCGTGTGTACCCCCCCTAATTTCCTCGATCCCTTTCACCGACCTTTATTTTTATTCGTATATTTGCCTAAATATACTATGTTATCATGTCACATGCCATGTCACATGACACATGCACACACTACTATGCAAACCATGCATATACCATATACCATATACCATAACATACTGTATTTCGTATGCATATACATATAAATATGCAAATATGCCAATACTTCAAATACGCAATCCAATACCCTTTACCGTGCATATATATGCCATGCCATGTCATATAATATGCCACATCATATGCTATAAACGCATGCCATACCGTATGTCATACACATACTATGTTGAATACACATTCACATACGCACCACTATGCCATGTCATACTTATGCCATGCCATACACCATTTCACATGCCATACATATGGTATGCTACACACTGTACCATGTCATATATACATCATTTCACATCTCATGTCACATGACATAAGCACATTCTACTATGCATGCTACGCATATACCATGTCATACATCACGTGCCATGCATATGGTATGCCACACATTATTCATATATCATGCACATGATATGTCATTCATTTCACATGCCATGCATATAGTATACCATGCATTATTTACATGTCGTACATATGATATGTCATTCAATTCACATGTCATGCATATGATATATCATCCACTATGCCATGTCATGCATATGCCATGCTATATATCACCTCACATGCCACGCATTTGGTATGTCATACATATAGTATGTCATGCACATGCCATGTATTACATCACCACACATATCATGCATATGATATGCCATCCATCATTCATATACCATGCATATGGTATGTCATTTATTATGCCATGTCATAACATATGCCATGTCATGCATCACTTCACATATCATGCATGTGTTATGACATTCATCCCACGTATCATGCATGCATTATGTATATGCCTAACGCTAAAACAATCCCTAAAACATCAATGTATAATATAATACGCTATTCACCATAAAATGTGCTTACATATTAGGTTGCCATATCATGCATATGATATGATATGTCATCCATGCTCATATGTCATGTATATGCCATGTTACTTTTATCGCTATATCACATGACATGCATATGCCATGCCATCTAAATGCCATATAGCTTTATATGTCATTTTACGTGCAACCTTGCAATGCCAATTCACATGATGCGCTGTGTGCTTACATTTACGCTCGCATGCTTGCCTGCTTAAGATAATTAATTCCAACTATAATGGTAAAATCGATTTTGGAAACTCATAGAATAGATCTCCATCACCCGAACCCAATCTCTGAAGGGTTTAACTAGCACTCATGCTATGGGTCGGTTGGACCAATCCAGAACCATCCCGTGGTGACTCCCTTGCGACTCTTTCGAGTCCGTATCATTCCCTAAGGAAACCCCTTAGGAAGACTGTGCTTTCGCTCCAAGTACGGTCCCCGGTCTGTGACTTTCGCAAGCCTCTCTCTCGGCCCCGGTAGAAACCGGCGCTCACAAGTACCTTTGAGAGATTGTATCTCTCTATCCTTGCCTTTTCTTAAAAACGGGTCCAAAGATACTCAGCCATGAAATGAGAGTTCATAGTCTTGAACTCATTTTGGAGATCACTCTCTATAGCACTAGGCATGATGCTACTAGCTATTTCATCTTCCCTTTTGAATTTAGTATATGCTTCTTTCACAGCATCAAAGGAATTAGCAGCAGGTAGGCATGGATAAGCTTGATCTAAAACATGAGCTATTTGTTCACCTTTCAAAACTATTTTGATTTAGCGAATCCAATCAATATAGTTAGATTTATTTAAGTTATGTTCAATAATTCCATGTAGGTAAACCTTTTGAGCCATTAAAACTGAAGAAAAGGAAAAATAATATATCAATTAAAGCATCATATCATTTTAAAAATATAATAAGGTCTTTAATTTTATTTTTATCTCTCACTATTTTATTTCTAACCAATAACCCTTAACTGTCAATCCGAGAAAGTCACGCTTCATTTTGCTTAGTTGGTCAGTATCCAATGACCATTAAATTTTAATCTTGGGTATACCCAATAAACTAGAATCTAATAATAATAGGTATACATCTTGTGTCAATCATATCGCTATATGACTACTTAATCATTAAGTCAATAACTCTTAATGGTTTATGTTATCTCATGACATAATACCCTAAATCAGTCTATGAGATCTATTACCTTGAATATGCTCAATAAATAATATATTCAATTTAAATTTGACCCATTTTAAAAAAATTAGATATACCCTATGTTAAATAGGCTTGGATATGCCCAATAACCTGGATGAAATGAAGTTATCCATCCTTATTCTTAAATTTAGAAGACCTTAGATTTAATATTCCTTTTAAGGAATTTCTTTCCTTTGATATGTTTAAACATGCAAAGTCGGTGTGTACATCTTATGCACCATGCATGGTCTTGGCTAGTACATGCAAAAACATGCTCATGTATCATAGATATTCATTTATATAATAACTTATATCATGATGATTATGGACTTGAAATACTACTTAGGTCAAACTTAGGTTATACATGAGTTATAACCCCAAAAATTTGAAATTAAAATCTATAATATTACAAATTTTATCTTAGAGTTAATTTTGGTACACCTTACTCCTATGCTCCTATGCTCTTTTTTACTTCCTTTTATTTCTTCTTTTTCAACCAATGTAATTTAACTACATATTTCAAATGTAGAAACCCCAAGTTATACTTGGGAGGAGTAGATGAGAAGAGAAATACAAAAGAGTATAAGATAAGGCAGAATTCATATGTTGGTTTATGAAAACGTGTTTGACAGCAAAAGGTATATTTAAAACTTTTTAAAAACACATTTTACAATAGATCTAGCAATTCTATTCATAGAATATATCAAACACATAGAAGATTATCAAAGAAGAGATTAAAAAACTCACTTTAAGCAGATCTCCTTCTTTCTTATCCTTCTGAAAAGTTGTAGCAAAATTTTCAATCCCTAAGGTAGAGGATCCCCAAACTATCCACATAAGCAATGAAATGATTAGCAATCAAAATTACAAGTTTTATTTAGAGACTAGTAAAACAAAATAGAAAAGGAATGGATGAAGAGAAAGATGAATTCGGTTTCTTCTTATTGATCTTCTATCAAAAATTTGAATTAGTCTTCTTGTTCTCAAGCTTCTAATTGCTTAGAATCAAGGGAGGAAGGAGGCAGCCAAAATTCCTTGCTCTAGTAATCCTAAAAGTTGTGTCAGACAGCTTATAAAAACCTAATTAGGTTTTAGGTTACTTAAGTTATATGTATGTGCATATCACATGCTTCAGGCATGTGACTTGCATGTGCATGACTTAACATCCCTCCAAAAGCATATGACAATCATGTGCACTTCTTTTAATTCATTACACATGAATAAGTCATGTGACAATCACATATTGACTATTCATTAATTTAATTTTGTTCAAATCTGCATATACCATGCATGTAGAACATGTCATCTGAAATCACTTATATCTTGAGTTCTACTTATTAGATTTCAATAATCTTGGCATAACATTGAAGCTCCTTTCATGCTTTTTTTTTAATACATATGAAAAATATAAGTTATCTTATAATCAAAAAACATTATTTCATCAACATCCATTCATGATTATCATTCCTCTTACTTTTAGTGTGCGACCTTTTGGGTTCATGAAATATTAGTAACATATGAACATATTATTAAACTTCATTTTATAAAATCGTATGTAAATGAAGGGCGGTGTCTAGTCACACATTATGACTACCCAAATGTCAAGAGGTCATTAGTTTGACTACAACCCTTCCATATCAAATTCCATATAATAAACTCCTTTCATCATTTACTATCTTATTTAGGTTTGAGTATAGAATAATGTCAACTCAATGCATAATCAAGTGTATTAGATCATGCCCTAAATTTGGTATTTCATGTACCATAATTTTTATTCCCAAAATGCCCTTATGAAACTCATTCATTAATAAGCATTCAACTCTGGCCAAAAATTACTGAATAAAGCATATTACATGAATCAATGAGATAAAACCCCTACATTTAATCTATGGTGGTGAATCCTTTATTGATAAATAAATACCTTCAACTACTTCACACTATATCCAACCTCCAAGTTATTAATGCCTCCTATAGAGGAATAAAACATAGGAGTCAAAACATAATGATCCATAATTAGGATAATCTTGTTATCTCAAGTCTTAAGGATACTTGCACTACTGATATGAGTGAGATATACTTCACAGATAAAGATTAATCATCCATATGAAATCTCATTGGGAAGGTCTCTAATGAGTTAGTCCCAAACTGCTCATCCACATGTTCACTTTAGACAACTCTTGTCATGATGAATGAGAATCATCTCTTAAAGAAGTATAATATGTGTTGATCTTAACCATATTAATAATATCCATTCTTATTAATACATTAATCAGGGATAATTTAGATATTAAACATTTGCATACAATAAGAATCTCATTTCATAAACTCTTTATGAATTCCTTTACACTGTTTTAATATCTTGGAATTCATTATTTAGTTAAGAATCTTTCAAGCAAACTAAATAATGAATAATGCCTTTTATTGATAAATCCTTCAATATTAAATTACAATAAAACATGATGCTCTAGAGCATATACTAGCAAACTCCCACTTGCATTAGAGCCAATCATACATAAACTTCAATCCCATGGAAGTTACATATCTATCATGCTTGCTTTGTGTCAATGCCTTAGTTAGGGGGTATGCTATGTTCTACTATTTGGGAACTCTGTTAACCTCTATTTCTCCTCAACCAATGATCTCCCTAATTAAATAGTATCTTTTGAGTACATTTTACTCTTCTAGTGAGACCTAGGCTCCTTTGTTTGGGTTATTGCTCCATTATTATCACATAATAGAGGAATATCTTCTGCACTATATGGAACCATACCAAGTTCATGAATAAACTTCCATATCCATATGATCTCCTTTGTTGTGTCTAATGCAGCTATGTACTTTACCTCCATCATAGAATCTGCTATGGTCTCTTGTTTCAAACTCTTATAAACAACTGCACCACTATTCATCATGAATATGTAACCTGATTGAGATTTGCAATCATCTTTATCATATTGGAAACTAGCATCCGTATACCCAGTTAATTACAAATCCCCTTCTCCATATACTAAGAACATGTCCTTAGTTCTTCTCAAGTACTTTAAGATATTCTTGACAGTCGACCAGTGTTCCTCTCCATAATTAGATTGGAACCTGCTTGTGACACTTAAAGAGAATGCTACATCTGGTCTAATACATAATATAGCATACATGATTGATCTAATTACTGATGCATATGGAATCTTAGTCATGTGATCTTTCTCATCTTATATCTTAGGACACCATGCTTTAGAAGGATGTTTCCCATGTACCATGGGTATATTACCCTTCTTAGAACCTTGTCTATATAGGTAGACTGTGAAAGATCAATAAGCCTCTTTGATCTATCTCTATAGATCCTCATACCTAAAATATAAGCGGCTTCTCTAAGGTCTTTCATGGAGAATTTTTTGGATAACCAAACTTTAACACTCTACAAAAATGAAACATCATTTCCAATGAGTAATATATCATCTACATATAACACAAGGAAAGTAATTGCACTCCCACTATCCTTCTTGTAAACACATGGTTCATCAATATTTTGAATGAAGCCAAATTCTTTAACCACTTCATCAAAAAGTATGTTCCAACTCCTTGATGCTTACTTCAATCCATAAATGGATCTTTGAAGTTTGCATACCTTATTGCCATCATCGAATGTAAAACCATCAGATTATGTCATATATACTGCCTCAAGCAGATTTCCATTAAGGAAAGTTATCTTTACATCCATTACCATATCTCATAATTGTAATAAGCAGCAATAGCAAGTAAGATTCTTATGGATTTAAGCATAGCTATTAGTGAGAAAGTTTCATCATAATCAATTCCTTGTTTCTAACGATAACCCTTTGCTACCAAGCAAGCTTTATAGGTAACCATATTACCATCCATGTTTATCTTCTTTTTGAAGACCCATTTACACCCAATGGTTTAATCCCTTCAGGTGGATCAACCATAGTCTACACTTGGTTCTTTGACATGGAATCCCTTTCAGACTTCATGACATTTAACCATAAGTCACATTCTAAACTTTTCAAAACTTCATCATAGTCTGTAGGCTGATCATTCTCAACTAATAAGACTTCCTTATTCTCATGAACAAGGAATCCATACCTCTCAGGCATAGTTCTTATTCTAGTTGAGCATCTGGGAGCTTATGTTTCCATAGGTTCTGATTCTACATTAGTAGGATTAATCAGTTGATCTGCTTCATCTTATGGTGATTGAACTTCATCAAGTTCAATTTTACTCCCACTGTCTCTTTTTAGAAGAAATTCTTTCTCTAAGAAAACAACATGCTTTGAAATAATCACTTTTTGTTCCAAAGAGAGATAGAAGTAATATCCTATGGTTTCTTTAAGATATCCCACAAAATAACATTTATCAGACTTTACCTCAAGCTTATCTGCCATTATCCTTTTAACATAAGATGGATAACTCCATACCTTCAAATAAGATAAGATGGGTTTCTTGTTATACCATATTTCATATGGTGTAACTTCAACCGATTTAGATTAAACTCTGTTCAAAATATGAACAGCAGTCTCTAGTGCATAGCCCAAAAATGATTTAGGTAATTTTGCAAGGCTCATCATGGATCGAACCATATCTAATAAAGTTTGATTCCTCCTTTCTGATACACTATTATGTTAAGGTGTATAAGGAGGTATCCATTGAGATAAAATCCTATTATCTCTAAGATGTTCAAGAAACTCTTGGCTTAAGTATTCACCATCTTGATCGAAACAAAGTGTTTTAATAGTCTTACCAAGTTGTTTCTCTACTTCATTTCCGAATTCTTTAAACTTCTCAAAAACTTTAGATTTTTGCTTCATTAAGTACAAACATCCATATCTGGAATAGTCATCTAAAACTGTAATGAAGTAGGTGTATCCACCTCTGGCATGTATGGACATAGGGCCACATACATTTGAATGTATGAGTTCTAGTACCTCTTTAGTTCTTTTACCTTTTCCTTTAAAAGATGATTTTATCATCTTCCCTAATGAACAAGATTCACATGTTTCATATGATTCAAAATCAAATGAACCTAAGTTGCCCAGTTTATACAACTTAGAAAGAGTGGCCAAGATGACAATACCATAGAAAGAGTGGATTAAGAGTATCCATTTTGATTCTCTTAATTTGACCATTGCAAATGAGGTTTGTATTATTCAGTATATAAATTCCATTCTCAACATTTGTAGAATAGTAAAACATACCATCTTTAAACATTGAACAACCATTATTTTCTATGGAAAAATTGAATCCTTATTCAACAAGACAATATATTGAAATAAGGTTCTTATGTAAACTTGGAACAAAATTACAATTATTAAGTTCTAGTTTTAAACCAGAAGCTAAGTGCAAAATATAGGTTCCTACTTCTAATGCAGTAACTCATGCTCCATTAGTAACCATAATATCTGCATCATTCCTACTTAGCCTCCTCCTATTGACCAGCCTCTATAAATCATAACAAATGTGAAATGCACAGCTAGTATCCAATACCCAACTCTTATTATTAGAAACAACATTAGAGTTAACCTTAATCATAAAAATACCTAAAAAAGATCCATGGTTCTTCTTTACTAGCTCCAGGTATTCCTTGCAATTTCTTTTCTAATGCCCATCCTTATTGTAATGGAAGAAAATACCCTTCGAAGGTTTCTCTGTAGCTTTCTTACCCACACCTCCTTTGGCCTTTATGGTTGGCTTCTTGCTATTCTTCTTGGTTGTGCCCTTCTTCTTGCCAAGCCTAGAAGAACTAACTACCAGTGCTACTTTAGCACTTTTCTTATTGGCATCCTGAGCATATTACAATAAATTGATAAGCTTAGGAATGGTATTTTCTCCCTTATGCATTTGATAATTGAGCATAAATTGAACATAACTATTAGGTAATGATTGCAGAATAAAGTCAATAGCCAACTCTTGTATCAATCCAAAATCAAGACCCTCTAGCCTCTGTATGTAGCCATGCATCTTAATGCTATGAAGGATTGCGAATGACCTCTCTGCCATCTTGCATCTAAAGAGTGCCTTTGAGAGTTCAAATCTCTCGATCCTTGCTTTTTCAAAAAGTATTTTGAGATAAGTAGCCATAGTATGAGAGTTCATAGTCTCGTACTACTTTTGAAGGTCATTCTCCATAGCTTTCAGCATAATGTTATTGGCCATCTCATCCTCTTGATTAAACTTATTATAAGCATCTCTGACTTCTTCAGAGGAGTTTGCTATAGGTGTGCATGGATAAGCTCAATCCAGTATATGAACTATATGTTCACCTTTCAAAACTATTTTGATTTGGTGAATCCAATCAACGTAGTTTGATCCATTTAGTTTATATTTGAGAATTCTGCGGAGATCAACTTTTCTTGACATTTTTAGAAAAATATGAAGAAAAAGAAGAAATATTATGTCATTAAAAACATCATGTATTTAAAAACATAATAAGGTCTTTTATTAGTTTTTATCTCCCACTATTTTATTTTGAACTAATAGCCCTTAACTACTAATCTGGGAAGGTCACGCTTTACCTTCCTTAATGGGTCAGTATCCAATGACCATTAAGTCCAATCTTGAGTATGCTCAATAAACTGGAACATAATGTCAATAGATAGACATCTCCCATGTCAATCATATCTCTGTATGACTACTGAATCATTGGGTTATCAACTTTTCTTGATACTTATATTATCTTACATAACACAATTCCCCAAATCCGCCTATAAAACATTGTACCTTGGGTATGTCAAATAAATAAAATATTTTATTTATATCCGACCTATAGTTAAAACTTGGATATACCCCATGTTAAATAGACTTGAGTATGCTCAACAACCTGAATGACAAGAAGCTTTCCATCCTTATCTTAGAAAATGGAAGGCCTTAGATTTATGTTCCTTTGAGGGATTTACTTCCTTTTATGTCATAAAAAACATCTAAGGTGGGTATGTGCAATTGGTGCACCATGCATGGTCCTGACTCATGCATGCTATGGCATGCTCGTGCAACTCATACATACATCATTATAATAATTTAAAATATGATGATTATGAAATTTTAAGTCTAAGGTCAAACCTAGGTTATGCATTATTTTACAAACCCTAAAAATTTAAAACAAGACTATTGTATTACAAATTTGGTCTAGGAGTTTCCACTTTTGGTCACACCTTGCTCCTTTTGCCTTTTTTGCCTCTTTTGCCTTCTTTTGTAACTCTTCTACAACCTATGTAATCTAATTACAAATTTCAATAGTAGAAACACCAAGTTACATTTAGGGGGAGTATATGAGAAGATAAGTACAAAAGATTTTAAAGAAAAGGTAGGACTTATAGGCCCTATTTACCAAAAATAATAAAATGATGCATATGCTCAATCATATTGGGCTAAGTCCATAATCACTATCATGCCATATAATCATCCATTCATACATTCACAAATTCTTAAATAAATAATCTTCTCATAATGTCATTTCAGTTTTTCCATTTTAAAATTCAAACAAACTTTGCCTTTTAAAATAGTTATTGGGCTTGTATTTGAAAACATATGGTTTACATGTTCTGAATTCTATTTGAATAAATTATTTATTAAATTAAATAATCATCTAAACAATAATATATTAATTTTTAATCACACTTTAAATATTAATATATCACTTAGAAATAAAAACAGAAGTCAAAGCCAATAAGAATTCTTATCATGCTTAAATTGCTCCTCTTAAGAGTTTTAATTCAAATAAAATACTTATTAATCTTCAAAATTAATAAAATTTCATTTTTTAAACCTTTAATGTGTCCAAAACATTAAAATACATGAATTAATGAAAAAAATGAGCAATTAATATTGAAAAATCTAAATATATCAAAATTAGACTTCTTATGCACATATGAACATGATTTCCACAAAATCACATCCAAATCAAATCATAATTTATTCAAAATTCTCCATCATCAATTTAACACAATAAATAATTGATTCATTACATGTTCAACAATTAAACACGCAATAATCAAGCAATAACATTAAGAATAACACAAAAAATCCATTCAGGTTTTCAATAAGAGCATGCGCAACATATGAATTTTTATCTCATAAAATTTCCACATATGTATTTAGTTTTTTTAATAGAAAACAAGATAATTCATTGAGGAATAAGTGGTCGAAACTTAAAATCCAAATTCAAACAATAAATCCTTTAAAACTGAAAAATTCACAAGCCATAATGATAGTCAAAAACCATAACCTTATGCATTCTATGCATAGATTGCAATGCCAAAATTATTTGATACCACTATTGGTTTATGAAAATGTGTTTGACAGTAGAAGGTATAATTTAAAACTTTTTAAAAACACATTTTACAATGGATCTAGCAATTCTATTCATAGAATACATCAAACACAGAGAAGATTATTAAAGAAGAGATTGAAAAACTTACTTTTAAGCATATCTCCTTCTTTCTTGTCCTTCTAAAAGTTGTAGTAAACTTTTCAATCCCTAAGGTAGAGGATCTCTAAACTATCCACACAAGCAATGGAATGATTAGTAATCAAAATTACAAGTTTTGTTTAGAGACTAGTAAAACAAAATAGAAAAGAAATGGATGAAGAGAAAGATGAATTCAGTTTCTTCTTATTGAGTTCTACTCATCAAATTTCAATGATCTTGGTATCAAATCAAAGCTCTTTTCATGATCTTTCTAATGAATATGAAAAATCTAGGTTATCTCATAACCATAAAACATTATTTCATCAACATCCATTCATGATTATTATTCCTCTTACTTTTAGTATGCTACCGTTTTGGGTTCTTGACATGCTGGTAACATATGAACATATTATTAAACTCCATTTAATAAAATCATGTAAATCAAGAGTGGTGTCTAGTCACACATCATGACTACCCAAATGTCAAGAGGTCATTAGTTTGACTACAACCCTTCCATATCAAATTCCATGTAATAAACTCCTTTCATCATTTACTATCTCATTTAGGTTTGAGTATAGAATACTGTCAACTCAATGCATAATGAAGTGTATTAGATCATGCCCTAAATTTGGTGTTTCATGTACCATAATCTTTATTCCCAAAATTCCCTTATGAAACTCATTCATTAATAGGCATTCTACTCTAGCCAAAAATTACTGAATAAAGCATATTACATGAATCAATGAGATACATTTAATCTGGGGTGGTGAATCCTTTATTGATAAATAAATACCTTCAACTACTTCACACTATATCCAACCTCTAAGTTATTAATCCCTCCTATAGAGGAATAAAACATAGGAGTCAAAACATAGTGATCAATAATTAGGATAATCTTATTATCTCAAGTCATAAGGATACTTGCACTACTGATATGAGCGCAATATACTTCACAGACATAGATTAATCATCCATACGAAATCTCACTAGGAAGGTCTCCAATGAGTCAGTCCCAAACTGCTCATCCATATGTTCACTTTAGATAACTCTTGTCATGATGAATGAGAATCATCCTTTAAGGAAGTATAATATGTTTTGATCTTAACCACATTAATAATATCCATTCTTATTAATACATTGATCAGGGATAATTTATATATTGTACATTTACATACAATAAGAATCTCATTTGATAAACTCTTTATGAATTCTTTTATACTGTTTCAATATCTTGGAATTTATTATTTAGTTAATAACCTTTCAAGCAAACTGAATAATGAATAATGTCTTTTATTGATAAATCATTCAATATTAAATTACAATAAAACATTATGCTTTAGAGCATACACTAACATCACAAGCTCTATTTACCAAAATTATAAAAAAAATGCATATGTTCAATCTCATTAATCATCATCAGGCCAACATCCGTTCATATCATATACATTTAATTTATAATCATCATCATGCCAAAATCCATATCATACTTAATTTGATCTTTTAAGAATTTTCATCCAAATAAAATACTTATTAATTTCTAAAATTAATAAAATGTTATTTATTAAATTATTAATGTATCTAATACATGAATATCAAAGTTATTTACCAAATTAATAAATTTAATATGATTAAATTGATGAAAACCCAATCAACACACACAATCAACATCTCATGCATATAACTTTAATCCATTGAATTAAAAACTTTTAATTCAAATTAAAAATGATCCCTAATATTCCATAATCATATTAACATGTAAATATATTAATTTATAACATGTTTATAAATTAAACACGCATGAAACAACCATAAACAATAAGCATGAAATATGAGAATGATTTGAAAATTATGAATGATAGATAAATATAAACAAATTTATTTCTCAAATTTTTTCAAATAACCATGCAATATTTACATATGGTTAAAATTTTGTTGCAAAATTCAAAGTAAAAGTTTCTTAAACCTAAAAAAAATGCAAGCACCATACAAGCTGAAAAAACCAAAATTCAATATTTTTCAATGAAGAATTACAGGAGAACCTTGCACTAATACCATTATTGGTTGAACACATGATTAAAATGCAGTGGAAACATTTAAATGTCTTTTATAATAACACATTTTTCATGAATCTTTGTGTCACACCCTCATTTTGGACCGGCTTGATCCAGATCGATTTAGGAATGCTTCTGAGTCAGTTTGGGTTAACTTCTGGCCAATCCAAGTTGATTTAGGGCTTTCTAGGCCATTCTGGGCCAACTTCGGCCATCCTAGG
>CANYBF010031393.1:0-17895 GCA_948192965.1 Dalechampia spathulata | reverse complement strand
CCAAATGCTTGTTACGATGACATTCCGAGTAATTCATGGTAAGATCAAAACAGGTTATTAGATCTTAGAAACAAAAATATGATATGGGTTATAAGCCGGGACGTCATTTTCAAGAGCTTTCATGAAGACATCACGTCATGTTTCCTTATTTATGTTGCGGTGGAAACGAAAACACAACTTACTTGAAAATGGCATACCTTTACGCATGAAACTTCTATACGGATGAATTAAGAATTTGAGTAGGAAGGTAGAATCATACGTTCAATGGATTCGGCAGCCATCTGAGGATAATTTGTCAGTCCTCCAAGAAAATCAAGCAAAATGTTGCCAATGCTAAACCCATCTGTGCTCTTTCTCGTGAAATTCATTATTGCCTGCACCCATTGCAACAGACTTTTCATTAGTGGAGAGCCATCGAAAACCCTTGTTTAACTTGGAAAAAGAAAAGGCTCGAAACTATTCTGACCTGATGAATGTACTTGATTACTGTCATACAAACTTGAATTGAGCTGCAAGTACAGTCATACTCTGAAAAGGTGACAAATTTAGTTATGATATAGACGATGATACATCCAACTGTACCTCATCAAAACGACAACGGACCAACTTACTTGAAGACAGAGATGAGCCACAGCCAAGAATGGTGATGAGTCAAAGTTACAAGTAGCCAAATCGCATACGATAGACACACAATGAAGACAAATTCAATTGCAATTTTTGACAATTGTTGACGTCCACGCTGTCAAAACATGGTAGAATCATCAGACTTATTGCTCTTCCATTTCTCAAAATTCATCAAACCCGCAACTGAATGGATTTGAACCAGTTAGTGAATTCAGTGTTTCTATTTATGGTTAGTTGTGGTGTCTCTTATGTGCATGTCGAAAAGAAATGCTTACTTGATAGACTGCAATTTGGAACAGAGTGATCGCTGTCAAGAGAACAGCTTGTATGGAGAAGGCAACGTCATTAGCATCGACAGGTATCATCTGCAAACATGAAAAAGAATATACAACATTGAACTATGAAGTTATCTTTTTTCTTTTTAATATTCATGAGGATGATCAAATTAAATGCGTTATTTGTATTGCAGACCTGTTCATGGCCGTACTTGTTCAAGTACTGTTTCTGAATAGCAGAACTGAAGTAAAGAGAAGCATTATATATCAAATAAGAAGAATGCATTGTCAAATTCAGCAATACATAATCGAAGTTCAATCCAACCACACTGCCAACAATCAAAAAACAAGATCAACTGCGAAGCTTATAAAAACCACAAAAGCAAGATCATCTTGAATTATCAGAATCTAGTACCAAAACAAACCTTTTTCTACGGAAATTCAAGATGACTTGTGGGTAGAAACTGATGGACCAAGAAACAAACGCAGCCCAACCAAAGATTTGGTATGTTGTTTGAGAGGAACTGAATTCCAGGAAGCTGCCATTGCTGTTTATGACAGTAAGCTTATAGTATAAATGCGTGGGATGAGTAAAGAAAGAATTGGCGTAAAGCAAGTAGATAATAATAATAATAACAGAAGAAGAGAGATATGGAGTATAAAGGAGAGATTTGGGGGTATTTGATTGCTTAAAATGGGTGAAAACTGGGGCATGGCATGGCTTCGATGCTCAGCCTGCATGAAAAGCTTCCGCATGGTTATGGTTGCACATCATCATCATTTTTTAATAAATTATTATCATTTTTGTTGAATATTGAAAACATTCCTCAAATAACAAGTCATTAAAGCTTACCTATGAGTAATTGGTGCGGATGATTGGAAGAGAATAAGAAGAACAATGGATGTGTACGTAAAGTTTGTATATGTGTTTGTTTGATATTTTTATTTTTATTTTAACAAAAATCCGACGTTTTTAGAATTTTTTTTGTTATTATATTCCTAAAAATTCTCCGTTTAATAACAAAGTCCAATGGTTAAGCCCAAATTCACCAGAAGGCCCATTTTCTCATCTTCTTCCTCCATGGTCTTTCTGAACCCTAGTCAAATCTCCCATATCCAAAAATTAAAATCACCTTTTTCCAATTCCTTGGATTTCTCTCACCGGAATAACAAGAAAACCCATCGAAATGGCAACTTCACTAATTAGCAAAACTCTAAATTCGATCAAAATCCACCAACGTCTTACTTCTCTCTCTTCAGGCTTCACCTTCCACTTCACCTCCGTCGCTACTGCCACCCAATCCGACGGCCCATCTTCCTCCTTTACATTCTCCGACAATAACAGCACCAATTCTTCAACCAACGATGTCGTACACATGAAACCCTCAAATTCTAATTCTAAGCTTGAAATGAAGTCTTCTTCTTCTTCTTCAGTGACGATGCCAGTGTCGTTTATGACAGGATCAACTGTCGGAAAGAGATTTTATGAAAAAGTGACGACAAGAGAAGCAGATGATGGAAATGGATGGACAGTGATGCTTGATTATAGGACGCTTAAAACTCCTTCTAAAAGGCATCTCAAGTTGCCTACTTTATCTCTTGCTAAAGCTGTTGCTGCTGAATGGGATTATCAGGTGTGTTTGTAGATTGCTTTCCTTTGCCCTTTTCGAATTGTTTCTTTTTCCCATAATTACATCTATTTGCTGAACTGGGTTATATTCATTCATTGAATTGCTCTTCTTTTCTTCTTTTTTCTTTTTTCGTTTCTTTTTTCCTTCACTGTATGCATATTCCATGTCAAATGGTGATGTTAAATAACTGTTCAATGATATAATATTTTTCATTATGATGGCTTAGTGAAATGTTTGTTTTTTTGGGTAGCAAACAGATGGGATTAGGCCATTTACAATGCCTCTTATGAAACTTGCTTGTACTGCATCGGAGAGAGTTCCACTCACACGGCCAAAGATTATTGAAAACTTGATGAGGAAAGTTAATCAAGATTTAGTATTCTGTCGTGCTCCGGAAGATAACCATCTCACAAGTCCTGTCTATGGTATGCCCATTGTTTAATATGTCTAAAAGAAACCTTTATTCCTTGTTGAATACCGTCAATGTACTTGCATGATTTTTTTTTGTGATCAATCATTATTTCTTCATTATTACGTGTGACTATTGGTGAGGTGCATGTAAAAATTTATGAAAACATTACCAGATTTTTACGTTTCCGTTTTGACTAAGAAGATCGATCTCTGAAGATTTTGGTTATAAGATGATCAGATTCTGAAATTTTCTAAAATTCTATCGTCATTCATGACTTCATAATATCTTAAAGTTATGAGGGAGTAGCGCTTGGTATCCATGACTAGGAAATGTTCCTAGTGGTTTGATGATTACTAATTTATGCCAACTCCTAATGCAACTCATAGTGGTCTGATACAGGAGGATGTACTACATATAGAAAGCTTTGTGCTTGATTGAAATGATACTCATTCTTTGAGTTGCCATTGAATTTGTATCTTTTCCAGAACGGCAGGTGGAGAAAATGGATCCATTGCTCGATTGGGTGAAATCAGAGTTTGGGTTTAAGCCTGTTGTGTACTCGAGTTTTTTTGGTGGCAAGCAAGAGGAAGGTTTGGTAAAGGCAATTGAAGACCTTCTAAAGAAAACTGACAACTGTGAACTGGCAGCGATTGATGCAATTGCTGCAGCTGCGCATTCTTTAGTAATTGCGGTCGGAATCTTTCGTGGGAAAATAGATATTGAGGAAGCCATTCAATTGATCAGACTTGAAGAAGATCTGCAGGTTCTTGTGCTTACTCTCTTTATTCTCTGTTGTCCTTTTAACTTGCACGCATGGCACGCGAAACATTTCTCTGCCTGCCGGCTACTCAATATCTGTATAGGACTCCCGCTTTCATTTGCTATTCTGATATATAAGCACTTGTGCAGGTTGATAGGTGGGGCTTGGTGGAAGGTGGTCACGATATAGATATCGCAGATCTGAAAGTACAGATATCATCGGCGGCTGTGTTCCTTGGTCTTTCAAGGACTTGAACCTTCCTGCCTTGCTAATAAATTTCATCCAAAATCCATCTTTAATAACCTTCGATTTCATCTTCTAGTTGTAGATTACAATGCTCGAGTTTTGTATGAGAAGTCTTAGTTCATCGCTAAGACAGAACTGACACGGTAATTTAAATTCATAACTTGATGCATTTTTGCTTATGCAAACAAGAGAATCAATAATGTAAGCATTTCATGGTGAGCAATGGCAATTGATGGTATTGCCTTGAGCGGTTGCTGCTTTTAATTTGGTTTGGTACTAGTTTCTAATCAAACCCACCTACTTGTGAAACTCTTTTGATTATTTTGAGTCTTGTAAGTTGGAATTTTCAGAAAAAAGGAGAATGAAAATGGGTTTGTGGCATGATCATATAAGTATGAACCGACGAAACAATATTAAAACCAAACCAACAAACAAAACGTGCATGCATGTCTCCTAAACTAATTACTACTTGGCAAATTGACATTTTCTATATACATGCATGCCACTTATTCATACCAAAACGCACGTAAACGAGCGGTTATTTGCGATCTTCCCCGATTTTTATATACATGTATAGTAGACAATGGAACGTAAACTTGCCTCAACAGTCGCTCCCTCCGTTTCTCTTTCTATACACAATCTTTGGCTTTGCCTGTCTTCTCTCTTTCTCTCACTCCTCCTTTCTATCTCCCTCTCTCCTTTCTTTCCATCTCTCTCTTCTTATACTTCATTTACATCTTTCTTTCTTTCTTTCCTTTTCCGGTTGGGGTCCCGCCGATAAGTCTTTCATGTCGACGGTAAGTTGTTTTATTTTCATTACGTACGTTTGACATGCTTTGAAATTCGTCTCATGTAGGAACATCCAAAACCTGATAAAAATGATGATGAAGAAAGCCCCACTTTCAGCATTTTCTTCTTTAAAAAAGGATGCTAATGGTTGAGAATGATTTTATGTATGAAATGAAGCAGGACAAGGGACGGCCATTGCCAAAATTTGGAGAATGGGATGTGAATAATCCTGCATCTGCTGAAGGATTTACAGTAATATTTAGTAAAGCCAGAGATGAGAAAAAATCCAATGCAGAAGGAGGAGGAACACAAATGAACCATCATAAACCTGATAACAATAATCATAATAATAATAACAATTATCAGAATCCACCTTCTGTATGATCTCTTTCCTTCTCTTATCTCCGCTTTGTTATTATGATCATTATTTTCGTGAGATGGGTCTGGAATTTGAGATTTTGCGGCCCTGAAAACTCAAAGCTGATGGTTTTCTTGTAAATGTTTCATTGCAGAACAAGTGGTTTTGCTGTTTCTGAAACTTGATAGCGTTGGAGATCATATCAAAGAAAATAAAATGCCGGTCACATCCTTCCAATAGATCATTTTCCTCAAGTGCTTTCTTATATTTTCTTATATATGTAATCTAGGAAAGGAACAAAAAGATTAAAAGAGAATTTGCTGATAAACATAACTGTGATTGCCCCTTTTATAATGATACCAGATTTTCAATGCATTTTAGCTTTAGCCATTAATTGCTTCTTGGAAATATTGATTTAATTTGATATAATAATTTAATCCTTCCTTCGACTCTCATGAATCCATAAGTCTATGTGATGACCGTAGAGGACAGCACAGTTAACGGTTTCTCGTCGTAGATTAATCCTGGTGCTTCAATAGCGAATTGCTGCCAATTCTTTCCAGTTTCATGCAAACCTGGTAACTTTATATAGCTATCAACAGAGAGAGCAAAGGAAATGGATTTTTTTTTTTTGGAAGTGCCATTTTGTGAAGATTACGTGTGCTCGAAGGTAGTAAAGGGCGCGCTTGCATGTTATCTCTGTGCTAACCTCTGTTGTTCTGATCCAACCATGGATGGCAATTCTCAGCTATAAAATATACTGATAAAAATGGAAACTACTTACCATTTGTCCGAATAATTCGCTTTCCAGATTGTTTATAATCTAATGATACATTCATTTATTTTTCATAATTCATTTCGAAAAAATCAAGGGTCGTATTATGTAAATAATACAAATTATTTCCGAGGAAGTAGGACAAAAGGAACCGCCGAAGAGAAAGAGTAAGCAGCCATCGGATGATATGTATACATATCTCGTCACCTTTTCTGTAGGCAAAATTTACAAGATTTCTATCATTTCTTGCGATTCTGTGAAAGGACTTGACAACAAATGGGTTTCCTCCCTGTTTTCATTATACAATAATTATCACCCTCTTATATCTTCTTCTTCTCCAACCCCATCCTTCTTTTTCTTTATCATCTAAAGCCAAACAAAACTTCCCCAGAATTACTTGCTGCCGCCGTTCTTCTCTTTCTTCTCATATGTCAAAAGTTACTGTTATTGGTAGTGGCAATTGGGGTTGTGTTGCTTCTAAACTCATTGCTTCTAATACCATCAAGCTTGATTCTTTTCATGGTAATATATATATATATATATATATATATATATGACTTCTTGATGCACGTACATTTTTGGGTGGTCATTAGAATTTGTATTTGTTTCCTTAAGATATGATGAAGTTTCTTGCAGGTGAAGATTTTGATCCTGAAGCTAATTCTTTTCATGGATTTGTATTTTTGGATTGATATTATAACTTCATTTCTTTTCCAATCTTTGCATTTTCTATGTGATTGACAAATTTGTGCAGGGCACAGTGTTTGTTTCTCAACAAAATAACAAGAAATTGGAAATTTGCATCTTGTAATCTATAATACGCAAATTACATGTATCAGGCACAATATTAGCGTGGAGATTGATGATTCCAACATGATTAAAGAAGGATCTGTAAGATCATTGGTGAATCAAATGAACCTTTTAATCCTAACTCAGAATTGAAATTTTCCATGGAATTCAGATGAGGTGCGGATGTGGGTGTTTAAAGAAAGATTGCCAACTGGGGAGAAGCTAACAGATGTCATTAATCAAACCAATGTAAATATGAAAGAACTTCGTTAGGTTTTAATTTTCTGTACCATGATCTACACTAATCATCATATGGCCGATCATAGAAAAATGTTAAATATCTTCCTGGCGTCAAGCTTGGAGAAAATGTTATTGCAGACCCTGATATTGAAAATGCAGGTATTCTATATTTTGCTTTCCTTAGTTTACTGGTGTATAGTGGATGCTTGATTTCCTTCTTGGAGATCTAATATGTCCGAATTATGCAGTTAAGGATGCCAATATGTTAGTATTTGTGGCTCCTCATCAGTTCATGGAAGATATATGCAAGATGCTTGTTGGGAAAATAACTGACGGCGTCGAGGCTATTTCCCTTATCAAAGGAATAGAGGTCAAAACTGAAGGCCCCTGCATGATCTCCACTCTTATATCTGAGCAGCTTGGTGTGAACTGCTGCGTGCTTATGGGTGCAAATAAAGCAAACGAAGTTAGTTAATCAAATCTTAGATCCTTTCCGGTGAATTCATTTGTTTTTGGATTTGATTTTTTCTGATCTGAAGCTGACTTCTGTAGATTGCTGTCGAGAAGTTTAGTGAGGCAACGGTGGGTTATAGAGTGAACAGAGAAGTTGCAGAGAAATGGGTTCAATTGTTCAGCACTCCTTACTTCATGGTCACAGCAGTAAGTTGGAGTATGATGTTCTGCCGAGTATCCATTGGCGTCGTTTGTGGTGGTTAATCGCCAATATCTATCAGCTATTAATTGCGTGATAGCAAATTCGTTTGTTTTGTATGAATTCATAGGTCCAGGATGTGGACGGAGTTGAACTATGCGGGACATTGAAGAATGTTGTCGCACTAGCAGCAGTTATATGCATATAGGCATTGGTGTGCTAAGTTGTTGATTCATTTTTCTCATTACGAGCCAAAGGACTGACCTCTGACGCCACAGGCTTCGTTGATGGTCTCGAAATGGGGAACAACACAAAGGTACGTGTAACCAATCATAAAAGGTTTAGTGGTGATTGTATCATGTTTAACCTTAGCTATCGATATGACATTGTAGGCTGCAATAATGAGAATTGGCCTGAAAGAGATGAGAACCTTTTCCAAGTTGTTGTTTTCATCCGTCAAGGATAGCACCTTCTTCGAAAGCTGTGGTGGAGCTGATGTCATTACAACATGCCGTAAAGAAGCATTCTAACTTTTACTGTTTTCTGTCAAATATAATGTATCTTTGAATCTAATCATAAGACCTGTGGGCAGTGGGAGGAAGAAACAGGAAAGTCGCAGAGGCTTTTGCAAAATGTGAGGGAAAACGGTAAAGTTTGCTACTCGTTAATTGGTTCTGAAAGTGCAATGCTTCCCTGAATGGTACTTCCCTGTAGGTCTTTTGATGAGCTTGAAGCAGAGATGTTGCAGTGCCAAAAATTACAGGTACATGCTCAGAATAGCTGAAGTTGTTTTTTTTCTACGCATTCGACATTTGAATTCATCATCTTTCTGAAACCAAGTCGTCGAAAATAACTAATTTTCTCCATTGCGGTCGTGTAAATTGAAGGGTGTTTCAACAGCAAGAGAGGTGTATGCAGTATTGAGTCACCGCAGGTGGCTAGAATTGTTTCCACTTTTTGCGAAAGTACATGAGATCTGCACCGGACGTCTACCACCTTCAGCCATCGTTGAATATAGCAAAGCTTGAACCCGACTTTACACTTGCAGAAGACTCGGCATAGCTATGTGAATTGTTCCCGAGTATCAAACAATTTTTTGTGTCTTCCAGGTTTGAAATTATGCTCTTGCCTGTTTCCAGGTTTACTTGTTTCAGTTCTGGGTGATTCTTGAATGAAAATAGTAATAATTAAAAAACCGATGTAACACCAAACGCTTTCTCATTCATGCCGTAGTCATAATAGAGATGACAGAAGCAATTTCACAGCCTGGAAAACCATTTAAAAAAAGATGATCGAAACCCAAATAAATTGCCCACAATGCCAAACCTCAATTGCATAAACATTAGCGCTTTGCTTTCAACAATCAACCAGTTCGTATTCTATCCAACCTGTCGACACTTTTCCGTGCTCTTTCCAGCTGGTGGTCGATGCTTTTTCGAGCCTTTTCATGGCAATCAACACTCCTGCGAGATCTTTCCATCTGATCAAAGGACATCCGTACCTTATCTGCATTACTGGACTGATTTTTGAGCTTTTCTAGTTTGTCAGCATGATTGGACTGACACTTCAATTTCTCGAGCCTGTCGGTACTATGCCTCGGTTTCTCCCTCCGATCTGTACTTTTCCTTGAAACCTCAAATACATCAGTGCTCTTCCGGGGTTGCTCGAACTGGTCTATACTTCTCCTTGAACTGTATCGTTGAGAAGGGGATTTCTCAACGGTCGATACAAACTTCTTCAGATGCCTGATATACTCCGGAAAGTGCTCTAAATCACAATGGTTGCCGCCTTTAAGCCAAAGTGGTTCGTATTTTTCTTTACAGAGTTCCCAGAGTTGTTTTCCATGGGAGCAATCAACAACTTCATCTGAAGTTCCCTGCACATTAGCATTCAGATAACAGAGCACGAAACATACTATGAAATCAGCAGGCGACAATTTGTTTTGTTAAAGTTAAGAACACTGAACAAATTTAAAATAATTTCAAAAATACATTAAGAAATCATACAAATGCTTAACAATATTAAAAATATATATATACGAGGAAAAACCAAGGCAACTTCCCCTCCGAGAACAGTGTATGAGAATTTCATTCTATACAACTGGAACAAAATCATCCCAATACTCGTTGAAACGGATACAATATTGCCGCATTAAAAATTAATCAAAATTTTGAGAGTTTTTACGCAGTAGCATACTTACATGAATGATAAGAACAGGACAATTAACTAGTGGAATTTTGTCAATATTCTGCAGGAGAAAAACAAGACCAAAGAGCAAGCTTGTCATTTATCTCATCGAAAACTGAAAACTTCTAAATCATCAACTTCATACAAAGAGATAAAACGCACCTACAGAGGTTGTTACCTTGTAAATGTCAAACCAGTATGTGCGTTTGACAGGATACATGACTCTCAAGCCTGAAAGTATGGGACTATGCAGAACAACAGCTCGTAATTGAGGCAATCGAGCTGCAAGATCTAATGTGGGTCCACTACCAACAGATTGTCCATAAAGGACGATATCTTCCTGCTTGGTACCATAACTTTCTTCGAGACACTTGTATACAGCTTCGATATCTGCATATGTATGCTGTTCACTTGGCTGCAATACAGGAACAAGACACGACCCTGGTAAAAATTATATTTGTCTTCCATGATCATCACAGTTGATAGACACTTGAATCATACATGTGTTTGGAATTTGGAGAGTTTTTATAAAGTCTAAGAAAAGCAAACCTTTCCGGATGATTGACCATATCCAGAATAATCATACCTGAAAATGAAGATCATATTAGAACTCCAAACTGAACAATGTTTCTAACCACAAAGATAAAGTTGAACAAACTATGTCAAAGAAGCTTCACTTCAACAACTTGGATAGCATAAGATTAGTGCATATCACAAATGATATCATATTATCATTTCTTAGCATTTAATTAAGAGAAATATGATGAAAAAAATGACATTAAAAAAAGGAAATAGAAGGATAGAACTGGAAAAGAGGATTAACATCATCTGGATTTCATAAAACAACAATTAAAATGAAGCAATAGAATTATTTTAAAGCCACACAGCTAATATCAAATGGAGGGAGTTGAAAGGAAAACAAATTCAATTGAAAAGTTGAGTAAAACCATGAGTGTGAAGACAATTAATTACTAATAGACTCTTCTTCTTATTCTTCTCCAATTCATCAATCAACACTACTGAAAAATTATAACTAATACCAATTATGCAGAAGATTTATGAATCCACATTCCATGAAACATGACTCTAGATGCTTGAAACTCTAGTTCTACATATAAATGCCTCATAAGAACTAATACAGAATTAACCAGAGATAAAATTTCGGCTAACTAGTAACAAATTCCAGGCAAACGAGAATCCCCAACAAGAACAAAAAGTAATATGCTAGCTTGAGAACCAGCTAAATCCCATTCAATTTCTTTTAAAAAAATTCCAAATCATAAAGGCAACAAAAACGCAGATGTCTATACTGCAAAACCATCACACCCAACTAGCAAAAAATCCAAACAAACAAAGCCACCAAGGAAAGCTTGAACCTTGCAGAAAAACTAAGGGAAAAAATGGGGAAAATAACATATGGAGTATAGTGATTTAGTAAAAAAGTTTACCCCATAAGATTAACCCTCAAGTGGATGCTTAATTCGATGAAGAGCTCATACATCTGTCCTAGATCGGCAGCGTTACCATGAGAGTAAAGAAGAGTGGAAGTAGCCATAGGATGTCTTATATACATAGCAACTATCTCAGTACCTTTTCTTGTAGGCAATTTCAAGATTTCAACATTTTCACGGTGAGGGAAAGGGCTCAATAACAAAAGGCCAGTTAATTCATCAGTAATTAGTTTGTACGTTGGTGGGTTTGGTGGAAAAAATGCAAATTTCGCAGCCATTGACGATGTCACCCCTCCCATCTCTCACTCTCCGCTATGTTGTTGCTCTGTTTCTAGTGCTCTGTTTTTCTTTTCTGGAAGATAGAAGTCACTTTTCAGATCAAATAATCTTCTTTTTGCTGTTTCCAGAAGAACAAAAGCTTTTATTGAGGTTTATCAGAAAGAGTGAGAAGCAAGAAAGTGCTTCAAATGAGGAGATTGTGCTTTCTTGTGTGCAATTTAAGCTTTGCTTCAATGATTTTTTTTCCCTTTTACATAAAAAAAAAATGGTTTTTTTTTATTTTTTTCTTTTCCAAAAAAATTAAAAGAAATATAATCACAATCCTAACATGATTTCATAAACAATCACTCTTACAAGCAATTTTAATGTTAATTTTCTTAAAAAACAAGAAATTCATGTTATTTTGAATTTTTTAAAAAAGTATATATTAAATTAAAAAAATTTTAAAAACTACATTATTTGCAACTTTTATTCTTAGAAAATAGTATAATATTGTTAATTTATTTTTTTTTTAAAAAAAATTGATCTTTTGACCATCTTTTAATTTTTAATTTTTTAAAAAAATTGAGTTGGATAGCCATGTGAATAAAGTTGATTTTGATTATGAGATTGACAGTTTAGCAGTTGATTGAATTCACTCACTATTGCCATTGTTATTAATTCAACTAATCTTGGCCTTCAATTTAAGACATTTTCTGATTTTATAATCAATTCATTAAGAATTATTTAATTAGAATTAACAATTTTAAAAAATTCAACTTTATATTAATATAATTAAATAATTAAATATAATACTTTTGTTTTCTTGTAATATAGCCCCAGAAATTAATTACAGGAGTTGATGATGGTCTTTGATTTTCTCTAACCACAAGTCATTTTCTTGTAAAGACCACATGCAACCAAACTCATGAACAAGAAACCCGCCTCCATCTAAACTGAAGAAGAATGTATGTATATATGGAATAAATCTTGTTTTCCAGCTCATTGCAACCTAACTAACGTCGGACTGTTTCCAAAATCAATCCAATCCGCTTTCCATGAAAAAGCTCAACCGTAATAGTTTTTGCTAAATTTACGCCATCGTTTACTCGAAAGCTAATCATCAACTCAACTTATCTATTGTCGTTGGTTGGAGTGCACCTTCTTCCACTCTCCCATCCCATTTATCTGAATACCATTCAACGGACAGCAGATGAATCAGCTTCTATTTGTATATTCATATTTATAATGTTTACTGTTTTATTAAATAAATATTTCAAAAAAATAAAAGGAGTTTCTTGTGAGTCCGGGGACAGGGAACGGCAGTGGGTTCCACCCCGTCACCCTGTGTTCCCGAACATGTCACCGTTAAAATGTCAAAACAATGCCTGCCATCTTTGTATATTTATTGGCAGTTCTTCAGAGAGTAGCAAAGAAAACGAATGAACATCTATGACTCGAGGGTTAAAATATTTGATTCATAATCGATTAATTAGTAAGCTCAATTCCTACCGAATACATGTTAATGAAACAGTTATCACGTGACCAGAGAAGAAACAGTAAAAAGATAACTAAGATCGAGTTGAACACCCGACCAAACTTCTACCATTCTTCATGGTATCATCGGACAAGCTTATAGTAGAAAGAATAAACAAGATCAAACAAGCGTGGATGATATGCTCCAACATAAAGCACAAGAGTACAAATTTCCATATTTTCTTGTGCCAGGTTCAGATTATATGACAAGAGGCAACAACCCCAATAATAGAGGCAGTGCTTGTGTGGTGTTGGTTCGAACCAAAGCACAGTGATTTGACTTTTGTTCAATAAGAGTGTTTCCTGCATCAACTGCATTGGGCCTAAAACAAATCATAAAATTATACAAGACAGAACAATACCAGACAGAGAATCACAGGCTCATGAATGCAGATGTGTTGGACAAAGGAAAGGTAGCTTTTATCCACAAGGTAGAACCTCATTCGCTCCAAGAGATTCGATCAAATCTTATTGATCACTCCATTCTGACGTATTGTTTTAAAATCACGATAGCAATTGTATTGATATGATTGCCATGGATAGTCCAATGTGTTGAGAGTGTTTAATCAACACATTGACTGGAGCATCATCAACCACATTTATGGTCCAATATAAAAGCTTGAAAATGGCCATAACTGCTTACAGGAACAATGTTCGATGCCATTGGGTGTAGACACTTTCCAGCGATGAAATTTTTCAGATATTTTACTTGGATTAAACTGAGATCACTAGCAATTTGGTTATATTAGGAAGTTGATTAATATGAAATGGTGAAAAATGAACATGAAAAGCTAAAGGGTTTCACAGCATCTGGTGGAAGGTGTTGCAAATGGCCATGTATTTCTATATCTATTCCACCAAGTTGGAGAGACTAACCAAGTAACCACTAGATATCATAGACAATAATCAAGAACAATTCTAGTTTTCTCTTATGATCTATGAAAGCAACAGGGAATACCAAACGCCAACAAAAACCCACAAATGGTAAGAAAATCCAACTATATAAGAGATATGTCGACATGAGCAGGGGGTATGCGGGAGATCCAAAGTAAGTACAAAGAAAAGCAATTGAAAACCGAGTCTAGCTAGCTCTAGCAATAGTGGCAACACTGCTTATGCATAAACCAAAATTCGTACTCAACGTCTCTTCAAGTGCGCTTCCATCCAATATTGAGAGAACACAAGGAAGTTGATGCTGCTTTACATTCATAAGAGAAGAAGACCAAAATGACAAAGATTCAACCATACTAGGAATGACACCGGTCGGATTCCGATCACCCCAACACACTAAAATTAAAACTAACAGCCTTCAGGTTGGGTCTAATTCAGTTTTGTTTGTTTTTTCTGAAAATTTTTTAGCAAACTTTTCGCAACAGTCATATTAACAGATAATTGAACAGAATTTGGAATCAAGCAAATTCATGATCGCAACCATTCTAAAACATCATCGGCTAAATTCCAACAATTTCCCCCCCTTATTCAATTTGACCTCATTACGATTAGCAGAAGCAACAAGTATAAATTCGAAATCAATAGCATAACTGATAATTTGAACTGCAAAATTGTTTCTTATAACCCAATAACTGACAACAACAGAAGCCTCTATGCAATGTTTCACATTACTACTGGCTATATAATCAAAAAGAAAAAGAAAATTTATCAGTTACCAGAAGAAAAGGAACTAGCTTTCATTTTTAACTCTGTTTTCCAAGCCGCTTTCTCAGCTTCTTATACTTATGCTTATTCATCTTCTTCTTTCTTTTCTTCTTCACACTATCAGCCCACATACCGGAATCATCGTTATTCTGCAAATCTTGGGTCAACTCACTCGCTAAAATCGGATTAGAACACAACCCAAATGGATGGATCGGTGAAAAAGGTAAAGAATCGAAATGGGTGAAGCTCACATCCTTAGATGGAACTGAAAAAGGAGCGACTTTGATTGTTGGATTACCATCATTTGCTGCAGCGATGGGAACAAATTGTTGGTGGATTTGCGAGGGATTTGTTGAGTGAAACAGAGATTGGTTATGGAGAGAAGCAAGGATTATTCTCGACGGAAATTGCGTGTTTTTGAGGAGTTTTTGGAGAGTCGATACGGCTGCCATAATGGAATGAGAGGGATCTGATGTGAAATTTTGACGGTGGTTTGCTTGCGTAATGCGTTTAGGGAACAGAACTGGGGACTGCTTGCTCACTCGGATATGCTTGAGTAGGGTTAGAGTTAGAATGCCCTCCTTGCGGATTAAGATATCCTATTTCTGGCCAAATTTAGGTTTCATTAATTGAAGGATACCAATTAATTAGATATATTTAATAATTATATATTTTAAATTTTCTCTTATTTTTAATAAATTTAATACAAGTATAGTTATAAAGAGAGATAGGAATTTCGAGTTTGACCGATAATTCTAAATTGCAGGTCTAAGGTTGATTTAGGGCCAATGCTTGTAAAGCATAGATTAGTATCAACTTGTATAGTATAAGTGCTGTGGTAGATATACTCAAGAAAGTAACATATCATTTGGGACATAAGGTTGACTAAAGTGCATATAATCTTCATTTTAACATTTTCAAACATCTTGACAACAACGGAAGAAAGGAACTTCATTCATCAAACCCTTCCTTTCCTCTACTCCTATCTCTCTTTCCTACAAATACCCACTCCCATTCCCCCATTCTAAACCACTCAACTCGATCTTCCATTCTTCTTCTCTTGTAATAACTCTAAGTGCCATCCCCATATATTTCTTATCGTCAGCCATGGCCTCCTCTTTTATACCACTCTCAGGCTCAGGTACCGGCACGGCCAATCAGCAACTGATCAAGAGTGATAGAAGCATGTTAGCTTTATCTGATAAAAACACTATGATGAAGCAAATCCAAACAACTCATACTCTTGATGGCCGTGAATTTGATGTTAAACCTCTCCTTAATGTCGTTGAAGGCATCCTTAATCATGCCAGTATAACTCTTCCTAACAACACTCTGGCAGCACATTTCCTTGCCTGTCTTGAACTCTTGATTGGTTTAATAATAAAACCAATATCAGAATTTGTGTATGTTAATTACTATTAATTCAATATATGATACGTCCCAGGCTCAAGCAAGAATGGTAGACAAGAACTGTCAGGCCAACTTTGTCATATCCGTGTTTAGGGGTGTTTAGGGGTCTGTATGCGTATGAGTTTTGCTATACGATGATGATGTGTAAACATATATGTATGTATGTATGTATGCCTGTATATGCGGAGGTATGATGTTGATTATGATTGTATTTCATGCTATTGTCGTCTTATTGGGAAGCGTGACTTCTCGGTTGGATGAGGGACAGTGATTTTGATGTGTTTAGGTTGGTTTTGGAGTGTTTTTCACAGGTTTCGGGTGAGTTAGGGGCTTTGACTTAGGCATGTTCTGATTTTAGGCATGCGGTACGGGCGTATCGAGCTCGAGGGAATAAGGAATTGGAGGTCTAGGAGTCGGTACGAGCGCACAAAGAGGTTGTACGGTCGTACCGTTACTCCCAGGAAAATTTGTGCATCATGAACTTTGGGGTCGTACGGGCATACAACATCTAGTACGAGCGTACGACAACTCGCAGGAAAATCAGGGCATCAAGACTTTAAGTTTGGTACGGGCGTACGGAGAGTTGGTACGGTCGTACGTAACTTAAAGTACCATTTTAAACAGATTAAACCTCCCTTTTTCTTTAGGTTTCTTCTTCCTTTTTCTCTTCTAAACCCTTGCCAAAGTCCCTAAACTCCTAAAGGTCATCTCCCTTCAGGTTAGTAAGCATAGCGGAGTGGATTTTGTAAGGCAAGGAGTACGTAGCCACTAGAAGCTTTCCTGCTAACAGGTTAGTACTAGGTAGTGTTAGTTGGTTTGAGTTGTTCTTTACTTCTTTTCTTGATTAAAGCTAAGTAAGGCTTGAGGCTTGATGTTTGGGGATTGAATTCCCGTATGTGTCTATTACTTTGTATTAGGAGCTCTTTCTTTGTTAAGTTACATGATTTCTGCTTAAGTTTTTATACGGTACTCTCTCATGTTAGCATTTTCATGACATTTAGAATCGTGAATGCCTGAACAAAGCGAGAGAAAACGAGGAAAGGCATGTTGGATCATATATGACAGGATTCCATAATGGAATCGTATATTATATTTGTCACACCCTAACCTGGTGTAACATGCTCCCGTAGCATAATTAATAACCTCATAAGAAAGGAAATCATTAATTATACTACAAAGGATGCATATATAGTTTTATTATTCATAAGTCGTGTGCGAAAATTTCTACAATAACTTGTATGGAACGTTATACATTATCATTATATTCACATTCTATCACATTATCATATATACATATAGTCATCACCATTCATGATTAGTATATACACATCGAGAAGTCATAATAGCAACACACAAATGAACACACGTTTAAAACATAAACACATACATCCTACTGCCAACATGAGTAATGTTTACACTACATAACCAAAAGGTATCTGGGAGTACAGTAACAAAATCTCCAAGCTGTTGTCGAAGTAAGATTCCAATGAATCTTATTCCTTGCTGACTGAGGATCGCCTAATTCTGTCTCTCGCCCAATGGACTCGTACCTATGCTCATCAAATGATAAACGCTGAGTATAAAACTCAGTGGTACTTTATAATTTTAAAAAAAATGAATGAATAAAAACATTTATCATAATAACCCAAAAACAAACATCCATTGATCAATAACAATATATAGTGTATAGTGGTCATATCAGAACAGTAAACATCGTAGAGTACATACATGAGTACCTTTACCATACTTTTATCATCATTCATCCCTGTCTCATGGTCATTTATAATGATGGAATGCAATTGAGCATGCAATCATGTTTTCCACTCACCCAGTCATATTGGTATAG
>CANYBF010031325.1:0-34032 GCA_948192965.1 Dalechampia spathulata | reverse complement strand
TTTAATTTCTATTTAATTTGACTTTCATTTCTATATTCTCAAATCTTAGTTTATATCAAACATCTTAAATATAAATATTTCAATATACTTACTTAATACTCCATTTTTCACTAAGTCCCAATTATTTCCATACGTATATTTTATACATATATTTTTCGCTCATATCATTCACTTATACGATCCTTAATTAACCTTACTTCATAAATTATGTATACTCCAAATAAAATCATAATTTAATTTAATTCCTCAATCGTATGCATTTTCATGTAATTTGTCACGTTCGAACTTATTATTATTAATTTTTTTTATTATTTCTATTTTTTTTTCCACAATCAACTTAGTCTAAAATCATCTTCTCATCATTATCCACTTCATCACCCTATTTTTGATCATACAGGGGATAATTTAATTACCCTATGAATTATTTTTACGCTAAAAATGAGGATGTGACAAATTTCATGATTAAGGATGATTTAGTTATTGAATATTTGCATAAAATCAAAATCTCATATCATAAACTATTTATAATTTCCTTTGTATTATTCCAATATCAAGAAATTAATTTTTTAGTTTAATGTTCCAAGAAACACATGTATAATAAAATGCAATATTAAATAATAAACAATACCTTTTATTAATAAACATTTAATAAATATTACAATATATGAATGACACTCTAGAGCATACTACTAATATACTCCTACTTGTGTTAAAGCCAGTCATGCATAAACCTTAATCTTATTGAAGCCATATGCTTCTCATGTTTGCTCGATGTGAACATCTTAGTAAGAGGGTCTGCTACATTCTTATCTATAGAAACTTTGTGTATCTTCACCTTTCTTCTACTAATGATCTCTCTAATTAAATGGTATCTTCTAAAAACATGTTTGGAATTATGATGAGACCTTGGTTCCCTATCTTTTACAATAGCTTTATTATTATCACATAATAGAGGAATGACTTTAGTACTACAGGGGACCATACCTAGTTCATGAATGAACTTCCTCGTCCAAATTACCTCCTTGGTTGCATTTGATACTATGATGTCCTATACCTTTATTGTTGAATCCATTATGGTTTCTTGTTTAGAACTCTTCTAAAAAACAACACCACTATTCATTATGAACATAATTAAATTATGATTTACAATCATCCTATTGACTTTTCGATTTTGAGGAATGCCAAAATTGATTATTTTTAAATAAATGTTTATTTAATTAAAGTGATTTTTTATTATATCTATTTTTAATATTTTGGATTAAATATTTTCTATCTTTGAATCAATTTTCAAATCCTAATTTTATATATGATTAGTGATTTTATTTGGACTAACTGTTCTTATCTTTAACTTATATTTATTTTTAACTTCAAGTGATTTTATGACTTTATGGATAATTGATTTTTACGTGATTACTTGTGGTTATTTTATTTTACAAATATTTTTGAAGATATTCATTGGATAAGATTAACTTATTATTTGCAGACAATATTTAAGTACTTGATTATTTCAAATTTTGAAATTGATATTTATCTTCTCTCTTAAATATTTAATTATTTCTAAATTATTTTATGATAGATTTAATTATTTGATTTTTCAAAAATTAAATACATTAAATACATACATGAAAGGAAGCAATTAGTTTGATAAAAGAAAATTCAACGTGATTCATACAATAATTTAAAGAGGATTTTTTGGAGATCAATTAGTAATGAAGTTTTCTTAGATTTTTATTAAAAAATCATTGAGAAATATATTTCTTATGAAGTTTAAATTTAACATCTTTTAAAATACAAAATTTTCTCTTTTGATAAAATAATTTTTGGATATTCTAAAAATGGTAAGTTTTTAAAAATCAAATTTGGTAACAAATCTATCTGTTATTGAAATTACTCTACTGATTTCACGTAGCAAAACCTATTTTCAAAATTGGATTTGATCAACTTACATTTTTATACTCAATGTATTTAGAATATAATGGTAATATTTTTTAGTATAAATACATGAGCTTTTGAAGTTAGAAAATATAATAACATAAAACGAAAAGGATTAAATTGATATACATCCTTAAAGAGTTTTTCAAAAAGCTTCATTTTGAATATTCATTCTCAATCTTTTAATAGAATTTTGTAATGAGTGTGAGAATTATACTTAAACATTTTTGTTTATTATAAAAGGTTATCAAGTTAGCCTTATGTGAAAATTTAAAAAGGTTACAAGTAAGTCTATTGAAAACTTGAGGTTACAAGTTTAGCCTGCCCAAAACTCATTAAAGGTTGTCAAGTTAGCCTACAGAAAACTTGAAGAGGTTATCAAGTTAGCCTGCTAAAAAGTTAAAGAGGTTGCTAGTTACCTTAAAAACTATTGTTTTAAAGGTTCCAAGTTAGCCTTGAAAAATTGTTGTTGATTTTAGTGGAGCCTCAAACTCGGTTTTAAGAGAGTGGATATAGGCATTTAAGTCAAATCACTATATATTGTGTGTTCACTATTTTTCACTCTTCTTTTCTTTTATTAGCCTCCTAATTTTTAACTACTTTATTTCTAAAAAGCTTTTGATAAAGGTTTTTCACTATAATCAAATCCATTATTTTTCAAAGGAGAGTTTTTGAAAATCAATCAAGTTATTTTTGTAACTTTGATTTTTTTTGAATTAATTTCTTTTGATAAAATAGTTTTCTAAAGTTTATTTTACTTTGCTAAGTTCAAAAATAGTTTTCTAGTTTTGAAAATAATTTACTAAAACTATTTTAAATTTTTAAAGTTTGTCAATTCACCTCCCTCTTAACCATTGCTTTTGGGACTAACACATCCTTATTAGACTAGAAGTTGACACTAGTATACCTATTAATTTATAAATCACCTTCTCCATATACTAAGAACATATACTTAGTTCTTCTCAAGTACTTAAGGATGTTCTTAACAACTACCTAATGTTCATCTCCATATGTGGATTGAAATCCACTTATCATACTTAAAAAGAATGACACATAAAACTTAGTACATAATATAGCATACATGATAAATCCAATTGTACATGCATATAGGATCTTACTCATATGATCCCTCTCCTCTTATGTCTCAAGACATCAAGCCTTAGAAGGATATTTCCCATGTATTACATGAATAAAATCCTTCTTAGAGAGATCCATATTGAATTTTTTTAATACCTTATCTATGTATATAGATGAAGAAACACCAATAAGCTTTATTAATCTATCTTTATAAATCCTTATACCTAAGATATAAGAAGCTTCTTTCAGGTTTATTATGAAGAATTATTTACATAACCAAACTTAATATTTTACAAGAATGAGACATCATTTCCCATAAGTGATATGTCATTTACATATAATACAAGGAAAGTGATTGCACTCCCATTAAACTTTTTGTAAACACAAGGTTCATCCATATTTTGAATAAAACTAAGCTCTTTAACAATTTCATCAAAATGGATGTTCTAGCTCCTAGATGTTTGCTTTAATCCATAAATGGATCTTTGAAGCTTACATACCTTATTATTATCTTTGGATATAAAACCATTAGATTATGCCATATACACTTTCTCAAATAGATTTTCATTGAGGAAATTTATTTTCACATCCATTTAACATATCTCATAATTATAATGAGCAATAATGGCAAGTAATATCTTAATAAATTTAAGCATAACTATAGGAGAAAAGGTTTCATCAGAGTCAATCCCTTGTTTCTGATAATAACCATTTATAACTAAATGTATTTTTCATGTAACTACATTACCATCCATGTTAGTCTTCTTCTTGTAAACCCACTTGCACTCAATGGGCTTAATCTCTTCATATGGATTAACCAAAGTCCATACTTGGTATTCTAACATGGAATCCATCTCAGATTGCATAGCCTTTAACTATAAATCAAATTTTAAACGTTATTATAATTACTAAGCTTATCATTTATAACTAGTAAGACTTTCTAATTCTCATGAATAAGAAACCTATACCTCTTAGCTACAATCCTCACTCTAATTGAATGTATAAGAGCTTATGTTTCCTTAAGAGCTTGTGTTTCCTCAAAAACCTGTATTGCTTTAGGTTCAATTATTACATCATCATATATAACAGTAGTAAAACAATCAATTGATTTACCTTTTTTGTAGTTTTTGAATTTCATCAAGTTCTCTACTCCCATTGTCTCTTTTTAGAAGAAACTCTTTCTCTAAAATGACATCTTTTAGATTTAACATCAAGTTTATCTAACATTGTCGTCTTTATACAAGCGAGACAACCTCATATTATAATGTAAGAAAGTATAAGTTTGAGTGGGGTTTTCGCTATGACCCGAAATGAGGCTTATGATAAATGGTATCAGGAGCCCACTTGAAGCAAAAGTGTGATAATCTTAAAGGTCTACCTCGAGGAATGATACATACCTAATATAGGTTAATAATAGTTTTCAATGATTTTAATAATTATCCAATACAGGTCAATAAATACTCAAGGGGCTACACATACTTTTAATAATTTTCAGTGTACAAAAATAGTATATTAACTCATTAATAAACTAATTTGTATAAAAATTTAACAATTAAATTCAATAAAAAATATTGAAACATCAAGAACAAGTCATGAACATAATTTGATTATCAAAGGATCATGTACATATTTCAAGCAATTCTATAGAAAAATTTTCAAACATGGGTAAATGATTTTATTTAATAAATATCATGTTCTGAATATCATAAAATCACCATAAAATTTATAGAAATTAAATTACATAATAAACCCTTTAAATTCTAAATTTTCATACATACCTCAAGGAATCAAAACAAAAAATTTTCAACCTATTTTCAAATGTTTGATGCAAAAACCATGGCTCTGATACCAATGTTGGTTATTTTATAATTATTACCAATAGAAGAAATTTAAAATTTTTCAATTTTAATGGAAAACAAATCATAGATCTAGCATTAAACACCTATAAACACACACAAGGGAGACATGATATGAGGATATTGTAACATTTACATATTCCTTGTAGATCTTCTTCTTTGTTTAACCTCTAATTAAAGGTTATAGTTAACCAATAGTCATTAAATATAGATGATCTACCAAAGTTGATAAGCAAGCAAACTCTTAACTTCAATCACTTATTTTATGCATTAATAAGAATAAATGAGGAGGAAGGACTGTGTTTCAAATTCTTTTGGTTATTTCCTTAAAAAGTCAAAACCAAGAGGAGGAGGAACAAGAAACTGGTCAGCCAAGTGAAGAACAAGGAATATGAGCCCTAATTTGATTATAATGTGGTATTTACAATCAAGCTACTCCTAACCTTAATGACTTAAGTTATGCATATGGCATGCACATGCTTTTGGCATATCAATTTCATGTATCAACTTAAGTCATATGGACTCCCAAGCTTCTCAAGCCCAATCCATATGAATTAAACTTTTAATCAAAATGCTTTTCAAGACTTATCACATAAGTCAAAAACCTTCCACATTTACCTCATTTTTGTAATTGTAAGTGTACAACCTTTTAGGTTTTTAACATGTTAGTAACATACCAAATATATTACTAAATATTATTTAATCAATATATTTATATATAACTCAATAGTGGTATCTAATCATATATTATGGCTACCTAAATGTTAAGAAATCAATGGTTTGACTTTAACCCTTTTAAATTAGATATAGTTGCAATAAACTCCTTTCACCATCCTCTATCATATTTAGCTTTAAGTATGGATTAATGTTAACTTAACCTATGATTAATTAACATCATATCATGCCTCTAAACTTAATAACCTATGCACTATATTCTTTATTCCTAAAATGCTCCTATGAATCTTATTCACCCTGAGTGTTCTATGTTGGCTAGAGATTCCTGAATAATTGATTATCACATGAACAATAAGATAATCCCTTATAATTAATCTAGGATACATAGGAGTCAAAGCATAACAATGCATAGTTAAGATAACCTTAATCTATCAAGTTTAAGGATATGTGCATTATTGATATGAGTGAGATAAGATTTCATAAACATAGATCAATTATCCTTATGAAATCTCATTGTAAGGTCTCCAACAAACTAGTACTATATTATTCATCTACATGTTAACTTTAGACATCTCATGTCATAGTGCATAAGAAACACTCTCTAAAGGAAGTATAACATGTGTTGATCTATTTGCATTAATAATATCCATTCTTATTAATAACATGATCAAGGATATTTTAGATATTGAACATTTATGTACAATTAGAATATCATATCATAAACTCTTTATTATTTCTCTTGTATTCTTTTGATATCATGGAATTCACTATTTAGTTTAATGTTATAAGCAACATATGTAAAATGAAATATAGTGCTAAATAATAAACAATGATTTATTAAGAAATTTCTAACAAATATTACAATATATACATGATTTAATAGAGCATACTACTAATATAGTCTATATCTATGTAGCATATTTACATTAATTATTAGGTAGTATTCATACTATTTATGACTACTTTTAATGTGAAATCTTGACATGTATGATGAACAAGTTTAATTTTGCTTAGCTAATTCATATTACCATAAAATACTTATATAATTATTTATAGGCCCCCCGACTGATTCTACCATAGAGGGTAACAATAGATAATAACTCCCCATCAAACACAGCTTACAAGTTTCATCATATTGTGCTCTTCAAAGAGCAACTCTTTTCAAAATCTCAAAAGGTGCTAAGTTGGAATCTCATTCTAACAATTCACCTTTATTTAAGCCCTATTGAGTTATATACTCAATGTTTAGTATTCATTTATAATTCATATTTATTTAATCACTACTAAGTTATCATTTACAATTCAACTTTATTTAAGCATTATTAAGTCATTATTTACAAGTCACCTTTATTTAAACACTAATAAGATAGCAAAAATGTTTTTGATAAGGATATTATCCTTGTTATCTTATAAAAGATTAAAAGTGAGTCGGAGTTGGATTAAATTAATATAAGCATAAAAAAGGAGCTTGAATTAAATATTTTACCATGTATATGTATATTTAATAAATCATGAGATTTATTTTACACTAATATACATATAATGTATATGTGTTGATATATGTGAACTGATTTATAAGTAGGACCAGTCAAAGGCAGTTAGATTTAACTATCATATGAGTTATAGGATAAAAAATGGATCTTAATTGAAGATTATAAAGAAATGAAGGAAGTTATAGGTAAAAGATAAAGCTTATTGTATTAATTTTTTTATTAGATTATACAATTAAGGTGATAGGTGATATAAGATGGATTTATAATGATTTAATTTGCTTAGCTAATTCATATTACCATTAAATACTTACATAACTCTTGTTTACAATTCATTTTTATTTAAGAACTATTAAGTTACATACTCAATATCTATCGTTTGTTGAATGTAGGTTAAAATAGTTAAAAGAAATAACTTGATTAGTAGAGCACCATAGTAATCAAGACTATCTAAGATTCTATACAACCCCCGGAGACATACTCAGATAATGTAACAAGTTCCTAGCAAACACTTTTATTTATACAACTATTGTTGTTTAATTATAGGTAATAAAAATTGCATACAAGTATATGAGTTGTAAATACTAAACATAACTAATAGATGGTTAAATATATAGCTTCTTATATATTATATAAATGATGTATGCATTGGATGTAAAGATGGCATGCATGATTTTATGATTATAAGTATACACTTATTAGAATAAATGATTGTGCAAGGATACAAGTAGAAGGATAATTAGTCAAATAAATAAATAGGATATACTCCATTGAACTTTATGATTTAAAAATATGTACGTTATCCCTTATAGGTTGATTAATAAATTCCAATCTATAATATATTTATTAATCATTTTATAAGAGCATTTTCACTAAGTCAATTAAGATAGTAGCATTGTGTTTTCTTAAGGATAAAGTTAAAGTAAAAATTCAAGAATAGAAATAAAATATTTTATCTTAAGCTAGGAGAGAAGTTTTATTGAAAATTGCACTTATTGTAATACCAATATATACTACACCATGTTTTAGCCTTCAAAGTGTTTTATGATAAATTAATTCATTGATGTTAAAATTATGGTGAAGTAATTAATGTGAGGATGGGTGTATAGCTTGCATTGAATGAAATAATATGATTACTTGAAAATGTAATGGTGGGATGGGTTTTAAAGAGATAACCTTATTTAATCAAGCTTTATTAGTTAAGTAAGCATGGAGGATTATCTCGAATTCAAATTCCTTAGTAACTTAGGTCATGAAATTAATGTATTATCCTTTTAAATCCTTACAAAAAACTAAACTAAAAAGTAGACCTTATTGAACTTGAAGTCTATTAAAAGGTTGAGCAACTCTTAAGCAAGGTTGTAGATGGTTAACAAGGAATGAGAGATTGGTTATGTCTTAGGAGGATGCAAGGATCTCAAATTTCCTAAATTGTAGAATTCTGTCTCAATAACACCAAAGTTATGATATATTTCATATTGTAGATATGATTGATCAATAATATATTTCATATTCTAAACAGTCCAATCCATTTTGAAAATTTATATTGGTTTAATTAATGAATGATACAAACTAATTTGGATTCATGTGAAGAGATTAGAGGTATTTATGAAATCAGTTTACTGAATGCTAGTAGAATCATAAATTGCAATTAAAAGTAGAGCCCCTCAATCATCCATATTAGTTTCCTCTTCTTTCTAGAAAAATTTTCATTGAACCTAAGGTGAAAGTTTTTCTTTGAAGAGTTACTCATATTTACCTTTCTTATTTGGTAATCTTTAATGGATTCTATAATTTATGTCATCTACAAAAAGGAGCTTGAATCTTTATATCATTTATTATTCAAATATGAGCATACTAGAATATCTTATCAAATGTCTTCTTCTAGGTTAAATCTTTATTTTAAGGAATGGTTAGAAATTATCATAAACTCAGTCTTAGCTAATTGTCGATTTGATCTCCTTTCTTTATATTCCAATTTATCTTGGTGAATATGAAAAATTAAGAATAAAGTCATTTTTGAATCAACTAACCCATCCCTTAGTTAAAAGTTGTAAGCTACAAGTAAGTGGTTCAAGAGGCTCATTTTCTTATGACACAATCTCTACTTAATGTTAATGGTAACTGTCACATCAATACCTTACGTAACATGCTCCCGTAGTATAATGATTAACCTCCTAAGAAAGGAAATCATTAATTACACTACAAAGGATGCACACATTTTTTAAAAAAATTTATGAGTACTATTCATCAAGCACTATTCATAAGTTACTATTCACCAAGCACTATTCATAAGTTACTATTTACTAAGTTCTGTGGTGAAAATTTTTCGTAGTATAACGTTTGCTTATTATCATCATGATGTAACCTAAACATTTTATTTGTTTGTTTTCATGTACCTTATCACATCGCATAATTTACAAACATTTCGTACATGCATATGAGAACATTCTTATTTCATCCATGATTATCGTCATATAATATCATCATATCATACTCATAAAATATAAAGAAAAAATAAACATACACATCATAAAAATATATAATTAAGTACTACTGCCAAATGAGTAACTATATATGCTACATAACAAGAATTATGTCTCAAAGTATCATATAAAAGTCTAGATTATCTTCAAGATAGGAATTTTGTAAAAATTCCCACCTTTGCTAACTGCTGATCAGCTAATCCGGTTGTTCCTCAAGTAGCCTAGATCCTGCGTTCATCAAATGACAAATGCTAAGTATAGAACTCAGTGGTGCTATAAAAATATATACAAAGCATACTTTTATACAAGAATGACATCCAGTGTCAAATCATCAATTAATTTTCACGAGAGTGTATTGATATCATATATGAATGATGATGTATGCCTTTGAGAATGCATTCATGCTTTGCACTCTCCCTCTGATTCTTTTATAATATTTCATCTTTTTCTATAATATTGTGCATAATTTCAATTCGTATTGGGTCCCTTTATGTACCGGTATTCATCTCCTATATGAGGGAATGTAATTATAAATTGTATGGTTCAGTAAACCCATATTTTTAATTCCGATCAAGAATGCTACTGTATGATTCCACTAAGGGAAACTGTATTTTTAATTCCAATCAGGAATGTTGACCCAGTATGTTTCCATTTCATTTTGTATCATATCATCACTCTTTCTTTTCTTTCCACCTTATAACCACTTTATGAAATGCCATGAATATAACTTTATGCTTGAATAATTCATGATACAATATGCATATGATGTATTCATGATTGTATGCGATGTACATCATGAGATATTAATGACCATTCATGCCCATTTTGTATGTCACATCCTAAAATGAGCACACACTTTGCATTCATGAATTGGTTGAAATTTCTTGTTTTATATGTTATTGGTGTGAAAATTATGTGAAATTATGATTATGATGATAAGTATATAATGAGATTAGAGTTTATAGCTTAAAATTTGAAAATTGGAATGTTGACGAAAACCACTGAAATGACCCCTGAACGATGATAAATTGATATTTTCGATGATGAAAACATTTAATATGATTAATTAAGTAAGTTCAAGATGATTGTTTTAACATAAATTTGATATATACAAATTTTAGAAAATTTGAATTAAAAACTAATTATGATATCATAATTAAGTGATGCTGATGTAAGCATAATGTAAGCGTATGAATTTAATTATGATCTTTATGCATTATAAAATGAATAATTATGAATTAATAATGTATTAGTGAAAGTATATGATAATATAAAAATATTAGAAAAGTATAAATAATAATTTTATTAATGATGTCATAAGTTGTAAAGGTGATGTCATAATTATGATTAGTTTTAAATTATGCTATGTAAATAGATAAATAGATAAATATAATTGAAAATAGGATAAATTAAAATATATTTAAAATAGTATATTATATTAAAAGTGGGATTGGTAATTGAAAAAGTAGTTTTGGACTTTAGTGTTAGTGGATGGAGAGAGAAGATAAGAATTATATTTTATTTGATTGAGGAAATTGATGGATGGTATTTTAAATTAAAATAAGGTGAATAAGAGTACATATTAAGTATATAATATGAAATTTAAGTTTTTAGATTGGTGGATTTAAGTTAAATACAAGTATATATATGTATAGGGGCTAAAATGTAATTTTGAAGGTATATAGGGATTAAAATGTGAATTTTTCAAAATGGGATTCATTTCAAACAAATTTTATTCTCATTTGGACTTAAATTTCATTCCTTTATCCTCCCTTGGCCATAGCATACCATTCATTCTTCATCTTATCATTATCTAATCTTTATCTTTCTTAGGTCTTTTCTTTATTTTCTCTCTTTGTTCTAACCTATCTTCATCTTCTTCAAAATAATTGAACCTAAGCTCCATCAAATCTTCAAATTTTCTTCAAAACAATATGCTTTAAGCTAGTTCTATTAGTGAATCTTAAGTTCAAGTCAAGATATTCTTCATTTTTCCTTGTTAAGTGAAAAATTAAAGCTAATCCTTGAAGAAGCCTAAATTTACAAGCTTTTATCCCTCTTTTAGTTCAAATTTTTCAAGATCCAGTAAGTTCTTTAAGTATACATCAAGGTAATGTTGAAATACTCTTAGTTTTCTTTATTTTCCATCCCGACCAAAACTTTTTCTTAATGGATCTTCAAGTTATGCTCAAAATCATGAAGATCCATACAATTTTGATGGAAACCGTAACTTTTTTTTAAAGTTTGACTTGTTTATGGTTAGATCTAACTCTTTTAAGAACATGCATGTTGATTTAAGGTGGGCAGCAACTTTAAAGAGGTCAAAGAAGTAAAGATCTATATAAATCTATAGTTAAATTAAAAGAAGAAGAAGTTTAAGTTGAGATTTGAGTTATTGGGTTTAAAGGTGAGCTTGGTAAGTATGATTTAGTGTTGGATCCACTTGATTTATGAATTTGTGGTATGATTTGAGTTTTGGCTGAAATGCTTGAAGTATTTTTGATGGATTTTGGTTGATGTTTTAATAGTTAGATGAGTTAGGATTGTAAAGAACATGAAATAGAGTTGTGGTTGTGTGGGTGTGTGTGCTTTATGATTTTAACTTTGGCCAAAATTTTCAAGCAAAATTTTAATGGTTGATAAGTTTAAAATATGATGTTAAAGATGATTTGTTAAAAACAAAAGGTTAATAGCAAAGAAAGTGATGAAATTAAAGCTTAAGCTAAGAAAAATTGATGATTTAAGGCTTAATATCATTTTAAGTGTATATGATTTAAGAGCTATGAATTAAATGATTAAATTTAAGTATGATTTAAAAAATTAACTTTTTATTAAGGTTAAAATGAAGTTCTTAATGATGAATTAATAAATAGCATATGGTATACGAATTAAATTGAACATAAGATAAGTATATTTGATAATTTAAGGCTTAATCTTCATTCAAAGTTTTTAAGAGATAAAAGTTAAGGAAAAATGGATTTTGTTAAGTTTGAATTAACTATATAATAAAAGAATTAAAGCTAAATGAAAGTATTAATATGATCAAGAAGGTTAGCTTAAAGTATGAATTGTCAAAATAGACTTAAGATATGGATTGCTAATGTTTAATGAATTTATGTGCAAGCATTCGGCCATATCAAGTTTGATGACATAAGTTAGTAAATGTTTAAGCAAATTATGTGATTATAAGAAATTAAATGAAATGGTTAATTGATAGAATGATATAAGTCATTAAAGAATGTCATATCAAGTGTAATAGGACCTTAATTGAACTATGTGATTATAATTTATAAATGGACATAAATGATCAATTATTTAAGCATATTAAGAGATATTAAGAAGATTTATAAGTTAATAAACAAATGAATGACATGATATGGTTTTAAATAAGATTTAAGTTAAGGATTAGAATAAAGATAACAGTGAACTATGGGTTATAGACATATGATTTATAGAATGTTTATACTTGTATGATCTCACTAGATATGTAATTAATAAGTTTAATGATTATGATATATAATCTGGAATTGGATTAAGTGAAGTATATAAGTTGACTAAATGATATAAGATTATACTTAAGTAATTTCAAATAGACAGATTAAGGTGAATAGCATGTGATATGATGATATTAATGGAAGTATTAAATAAATAGATAATAAATAGTTATATTAAGTGTTATTAGATATGTGATAAGGTATGATGACAATAAGTAAAGATATGGTTTAAACTGTTAACTAGTTGTAAGACAGTGTTGGAAAATGATTGATTTTAGTAGAAATATTATAATTTCTTGATGATTTTATTTTAGATCAATGTTAACAGTGTTCAATACAATAGTAAATTAAGTTAAATATCAGGATATAATATTGGGAGTTAAATAAGTCTAAGTATAGAATAAATAACTGATAATATCCACTTTTTTCATAATCTGCTTATGACAGTAACTATATTTAATGAAATATGGATATGGTTAGTAATTGGAATTTAGTTAAATTATAAGAGAGCAATATTAAGATAATAACAGTTTTTGTAAATCAATAGTAATATATTAACTATTAAGTTATTTAATGATTGATTGATAACAGAATTTGGATTTAAACAAAAAATGATGATCAAACGATTTTAAATCAAGTTATGATTTTAAATTAGACTTAATAAGATATTATTTTGATAATTGTTTAATAATCAGTATTATTATATTACTAGTTAATTAATCGATTATGTGATTAAATAAGAAATAAGTAAAGATATAATCACATGGGATGTTACTGTTTGATGTAATAAACAAAAATATCATAAAATGAGATGTTATCAAGAAATTTAAATAAGTTTGCTGTTTAAATGTATTAAAGTGTCATAAACTATATTACTAAAATAATAAAATAAATACAATTTTAGTTAAGTAAAAAGGAACAGAAAATACTTTTATAAATATTTACATGATTTCTTAAATGATGCTATGACATGATAAGTGAATAACATTATTTTTCAATTGATTAATATAATGGTATGTAATTATAAGAATGATTAATGATGAAATGAAATATATTAATAAAAGATAAATATTGATTTATGAATTAGTTAAATCAGTGGATAACATCATGAATCATCTAAGGATATTAACAAAGGAAACGACATACTAGGTGTGTGTTAGTTTGTTTGGAAGTCCTCGATTATTTATTGATCAAAGAGGCAAAGGTTTGATAATGCAATAACATTATATAATTAAATTAAGATATGTTATTATATTTGTTAATCACGACATATCCATAATGCATAAATCATGGAACATGACATAACATTTCATGGTGAAATAAGGAGAAGAGAAAAGATTTGATATAAGAAAAATGTTATATAAGTTGTACTGGGTAAATGTTATAAATTTCTACGAGAATAAAATAAGAAGGGAGTATGATATGCAGAGAATGAAAATTCAAGAGTTAAGTATTAAATGAGATTTGATTATGGTACCACTGATAAATGATAAATGAAAGACCCAGTAAATGCACATATTTAAGAAATGAACAGAAATGAGGGAGAATGCATACCATAAATGCATACTCATAAATATTCACTATTCATATACATGATGATGATGATGATGATGATGATGACACTTGAAAATGGTTGAATAAATTGATGAAATGGTATATATGCATAAGCATTTATCCTGTTAAGGTAAGAATCATGAATAGTGATTTATATGATGATTATTGAAAATGGTACATATTGATGATAATTTGATAATATGGTTGATATGTTAAATGATATTTTGATATTTATTGAGATGTTATTCCTTATGATATTTGTTATATTTGTTATATTAGCACCACTGAGTTTTATACTTAGCATTTGTCAATTGATAAACGCAAGACCAAGTAAAGCCACAGAACAAGAATGTTAGTGGCAACAGCTAGATATACCAATAAGCTTTTGGTAATGGTTGAATTCTTAAAGACTTCTAAATGTGTAAATAGTCATGCAACTACTAAATAAGCCCTTGGTAGTAAATTAAATACGAGAGATGATAATATTAATTATGTAATTAATAATGTATGATGACTTTTAAATATGTAAAATAATAATGTGTGCATAACAATATTGTTAATGTGGTAATAACTTAAGTATGAATGTATGTTAAACCTGAGACTGTTAAATGAATTGGATTTTAGTAATAAGATTGAATATATATATAATAAAAAAAAATTTTCCGCACTTAATCAAGAATGTATGGAATCCTTTGTAGAATGATTATTACTTTTCTGAATAGAGAATTAATAATCATACTACGGAAGCATGTTACGCAGCCAAAAGACATGACATAGTAGCAGCTGTGTTATTGACCAACACGTTGATATGAGGTAAAGGAAAGTCATCCTTTAAGCATGCTTTGTTTAGATCCCTGTAGTCTACGTAGACCTTTACTCTACTATCTTTCTTGGGAATCGAAACCACATTGACCAACCACTCGAGATAGTCAACCACTTTGAGGAAATTAGTATCCAACTACTTCTAGATATCTTCCTTAACCTTTTAAGCCTATTATAGTCGGAGTCGACACAACTTCTGTTTAATTAGCTTGAACTCAGGTCTGATTTGAATTCTATGTTTTGCTATAGTTCTGTAGACACCTAACATTTCTTCATAACATAGAGCAAAGGCTTTTGTATGCTATTTTAATACTTTGATGATTTATATTCTCTCATCTGGGGTAAATCAGATGCAATCTGGAGAGGATAGGGCCTGTCATTTATGCTCATGTAATACACATGCCCATACACAATGCCATCAAAATACACATCATAAATAGAAGCAAAACTATTTTTCATTATATTAAATTGCGAAGGGATTACATCATCATCAAAAAGTATAAAGATAAGGATATCATCATCCTTATATAAAATCTCATCAAAAGTGCTATCTACTAAGTGCTATCTCCTCGTAGACCTTTTGAAGAAGCTGATCTCCTATATCCAAACACTGCATCTTGGACTTTAGTATGACAACTGTAATAGATTTTAGCTCAAGGCGATTGGTGGTGAGATTAGCAACATCACCAAAGATCTATAAATCATCATCAAGGCTGATGGTGGAAGAAGTAGCAATGACCTTCTTAGATGCTATCAAGGCTAACATATCACAAACATCACTAAAAATGGTGAACTGTTGATCAAAGAAGTTATCCAAGTTAGGTAACTCAAGAGTACAATCATATTGTATCTCTTATTGGATAAAGGCAATCGTCTTGCAATCTTCCAACTTGTTTGAATTATAGGGATCAAACCCAATACAATATCTCTCCTCTCACATGGTTGTAAGGATATTGAGCTCCACCAAACCCTGTGGGTACTGGCCCAGAACCTTACCAGGTACAAAGTTCATGTTGCGTAATATCTTCTCCACAGTGGAACTTGGTTGGTACGAGTATGACTTAGGTTCTCTGATGGTGGTGATTTAAAAACCAGCCATGAAAGGGACATCCTCTTTAATGTAGGCTAAGGTAACCTCATCATCAGTAGGAATAGTAACCATACCCTTGTCATACAAAAACTTAATCTTCTTGTATAAGGTGGATGACACACCTCTTAATGGATGAAACCATGACCAGCCCAACAACAAAGCAAATGACATTGGGATATCAAGAATTATGAACTCCACCACTAACTCAATTGACCCAGCAGTCACAGTGGTAGTGAAGGTGCTAATACCCTCTTATTTAAACTCATCATATGCCCTGATGATAGTCTTAGATGGCTTCAAATCTGATAATTGAATCTCAAGCTTGGATAACACCTTAAGTGGATAAATGTTGATACCATAACCATCATCAACCATAATATAAGGAGTGGATAAGTTCATGATGTGCACCCTAATGAAGAGTACCTCGTTATGATGAATACCCTCAGCTGGTAAATCTGTATATGAGAAAGTGATCATGTTAGACTTCAACTCCTGGTTCATCAGTTAACTCTTCATGCTAAAGGTAGAGATATATGGAGAAATCGTCATGCTAGAGAGTGCCTCAATAATAGCCTATTGATGTTGTTGGGAAGATAGCAACAAGTCCTAGATATTGATGTTAGCCTGCATCTTCTTCAACTACTTGACGACTACATTCTTAGGCTAGGCAATGTCTTTACCCTTAACAATAGGTTGCAGAGTTAAAGCACAGCTCAGATTAGCCTTATCCACAATGGGTCTAGCCTTTATCAGCTTCTTCAGAGCATCTGACTTCTTCCCTAGGTTTGGAAGAGTGAACACCTTACCACTTCGAGTCATGTTACAGACTCGAGAGGATATCATGTTCGCACGTAACCCTTTCTACTACTTAGGAGCCTTAAGCACTGGCTTAGCCACCTTGGGAGTCTCAATTGACTCACCTTTCTTTGACTTCTGAGCCTTCATCCATTTAGATTTAGAGGAACTTTGAGTAGCTATAGACTCATCTTTTTAACTATCATACAATATATCAATGGTACTAATATCAAACCCACCATTGGGTCAAAAACAAATAGCAGATAGTTGAGCAATTGCCTCATTATTGAGGGAAGAGAAGGAGTTAAGAACCAATGATTTTGAATACTTTGATTGGATCATGTAGGTGTAGTTAGCTTTATGGTAGTTAGACAACAGATTTATTTTGGTAGAGGGTTTGGATTTCTTGAGATCTTCAAGCTCACCAGAATGAATGAAGTCCTAGATGACCCGCCTAAGGGAATGAGGGTCATCAGTGTTATGACCATGAACTTGTGGTAATGACAATAGGTTTTGATGTCTACTGAGGCTGAGTGTGGTGTTTGGAATTTTGGCTTAAAAGGTTTGATGAGTTTGGCTTTTACGAGATGCCTAAAATCTTGGAAAGTTGTATCCCAAGATTTGAGTACCTCCAGGACTGGGTAGTGTTTTAGAGTGTAGGGTTTGGTGCTTATATACCATTGATGTAGTGGGCTTTGTGTTGTGTTTAAGTGTATATGGTTGTTTGAGTTTGATGAAGAAAGGCTTCTTCTTCTTTAGCCCTTTAATGTGCTCAATCCTCTGGCTGATTGAGTAGATTTCCTCAAATGTATGAAAATTTTGATACTTTAGCTTATCTTAGTACAGTGGCAGTGACCCCATAATAAGCTTGTTATCATATCTAGCTTAGATGGCTTCTGTTTGACCAGCGTAGCCTTATCCATCCACCAGCTAAAGTAGTCTATGAAAGACTCATTAGTTTTCTGATTCATCATCTCTAGATTTAGTAGAATGACATCAAAATAGGCTTTGAACCCCTACTGCTTATAGAAAGTAGTACAGAGAGGCTTCCACTCAACTGTGATTGCCTTGTTGAGATTATAATACCAGGCCAGCGCTGGTCCCTTGAGTGAGATAAAGAACAATCAGACTATTTACTCATTTGACAAGTCTATCATGCTCATCATCATCATGCAAGTCTTGAGATGATTCTTTGGACCTCCAACCCCGTTGTACTTAGGAACATCCAGGAGCTTAAACATAGCAAGCAACCCTTGATAGCTTAAATGCAAAACTTATCAAAATCCAAGTTAGACCCCATCTTCTTGGTCTTCATAATATGCTATACTTGTTTTATCTTCTACTTTAATGTAAAGGTCTCAAAGTTATGGATATCATGCATATGGAGTGAGATATCATCATCTATCTTAGCATTATATAGGTTGACTGATTTTCCTTTATCCTTCATAGGAGCTGGTGGGGTGATGAAATCTCCAAAACTAAGAGCTTCCCGAATCTATTATTGTAAGAGAGTTTTGAAATTGTTGGACAAGAGCTCGACCATAAATTGATTAATCAATTGTTAAATAATGATGAGTAAGGCATCATCAAGCATAAAGCAGAGGGTCTTAGAAGCAGATGCAACATTCTTAACAGGCTATGAGTCTAACATGTTTTTGCACATGACAGAGAGAGTTAGCATGAATGCATATGTATGTATATGTGATTGCATGTGATGTAGATAATATGATACATAGAATGTATGCATGATCTATGCTAGGAAACATTCAGCATTATGGCTGCAAAAGAAAATAGTTAGTGAAAATCATGCGTGGGCATGCATGTATGTATGTTAGACAGAAAACATGAAAAGGTTAGTGAACATGTAGCACACAACATCACTCCCTGTCACTCTTATAACTCCACAAAGATTGGTCGGTCAAAAATCTTATAGGCGGGATACTAGCTTGGAGTTATACTGGGAACTTGAGGCATGATCTCTCAACATGTAAGGCAAGCAAAATGATGATTATTGCCTGATCATATAAAGGATTATGGTGAAAATCCAATAACATTTTTGTATGCTTATATTATTGTGATAAGAGAATGTCAATTGAATAGGCATAAGGTTATGCAACCAATACAGAATCATAAGAGGATTCTAACTCTTAGTAAAGTAATATGAAGTGAGAAAAGTAGCCAGATTTAGGCAAATCCAGTGATGTGATAAGGCATAGATCCATATAGCATGTGAATAAAGGCTCCTATTTTTGGAATGTTGCTATGGTTAGCTACTTGGGCTTTAGTCCTGTAAGAACAAGCTAAGGTATTCCACTATGTTATCCATAACCTATCCAATTGAATGGAATCATTGATATAGGAATATACCTAGTATTTATCCATTTAAGGAATCATGGACGATTCTTAGTACAAGGTAGCAAGTAGTGAAGGCAGACTTACTTTCTTGAAGAGTCGAATGGAGTCCAAGGTACTCATTCACCCACAATCACTGATTTTACATGGGATAAAAGATGGTGTGTAGATGGAAACTATGTACGTGATATGCAATACAACCAACTTGGCTAGAATGGGAAAATAGATATAAAACTCTAAGATTTCATTGTCATCACTCTTTCATTGTAGGTCCCTAATGGAGTCACCACTGTGGGCAGGGCTTTCATCATGACTTAGAGCGAGGCTTGTAATACACAGTACTGGGAGCCACTAAAGTGTAGTCTTCTCGAAGGGCTACTTTGAGGAATGAAATGGACTCAAGAGAGTTACAAGATGGAGTTACCATTAGATGGTTCTGGAATTAATTTAATCGACCCATAACATGAGTGCTAAGTCAAACCCTTTAGAGTGGGGTTTGAGTGGTGAAAATCTATTCCATCAAAGTTTCAAGTTTGATTTTACCATTTTAGTTGAGTTAATTATCCTAAGTAGGCAAGCATTCATGAGCATGAAAAAGCGCACAACGTGGTATAGTATAGTAGTAATCATAGCAGATATAACATGTAAAATATAATATGGTAATCATGGTGAATGAAACATAACATATACATTGCATGTGAGATGATAACATGACTTAAGCATAACATGTGAAGTGGTAACATGACATAAGCATGACATGTGAAGAATAACATGACATAAACATGACATGTGAAATATGACATGGCATAGGCATGACATGTTAAATGACATGACATATGCATGACATATCAAATAATGACATGGAATAGGTATGACATGTAAAAGATGACTGAAATTGGCATGACATATGAAAGGTGACATGACATAGGTATGATATATGAAATACGACATGGCATAGGCATGACATGACATACATCATATAATAATGGTAAAACAAGCATAATGGCATGAATGAAAATTAATAATGGCCCAGAGAAAGGGATCGAGAGAGATAGGGGAATACATGATGAAATAAAGCTAAATTATACATGCTAGAGAAATAAAATGGAAGCCTATTCTATTAGAAAGGATCTTTGACGAGACAAAAATTTGAGAAGTTAAGCAACTCCACTTGAGAAAATAGTCTCGAGCAGCATGAGCTAAAATGCATGAATGAAAAATGTAAATAAGAAAATAATTATTAGGCAACAAATGAGATGTCAGACATGAATGACCAATCCAATGCCATATGAAAGCATGAATTAAGGGCCAAAGTTCAATGAATGTAATGGTAACACTCATGAAAATATAAGAATAAACACAAGTCAGGTAGTAAAAATCATGAAAAAGTAATCAATTTTCAATTAAAAGCATAATTAAAAGATTCTAAGATTACATAGGGCATCACTTAGAAATGAATCAATATCCAATTAAGAAAATCATGTCAAGTGACAAATTAAACACAATTAAATGGCATTTAATTGAGAAAACAAGCAAATTAATTGATTTAATAGCAAAATCAACAAAATCGATCATGGAAAATGAAATTGGAGGACTCTAACATCATTTAATCATCAATTAGAGGTAGTAAACATATCCAATTAAAGTCCAATCACATCAATTGTAATAAACATCAAATTAAATAAGCATTTAACTTGAAAAATTAACTTTGAAGCCAAAATTAATCAAATTGAATCAATGTATGATGGATTCAGATAATTAAAGTTACTGTGAAACCATTAATGCTACTGAAAATTTTGATTTGCATCGAAAAACAAGTGAAAATGAGTGAAAAACACTAATCCTATCATATTCACATGTAACACAGAATTATTAATAGTAATCTTATGATTTAACAAGAAAAATACTCCTTTTTGTTATATATTTTTTTGATTCAATAGTTTGTATATTTATGATATATATATTATGTATTTATTTATGCTATTTATATACGATATACATGACTGTATATGTCAAAGTTAAAACATGACATAAATAATAATGTATGCATAATAAATGTCATATATGGTGTATTGAATGATAAATATCATATTGATGATTTTAATCAACTTGAAGTACACATGCAATATAGGATTAGCAAAACACTAATATCAACCAACAAATTAGTCATTATTGATTTATGTAGTTATATATTAACCACATTAACTATAAATATTTCTAGATATATATGATAAAAGGAATTTTTAGTTATTTTTCTTTCCTTCTATTAATTAGGTCATGTTTAATGATTTTTTTTAGATTTATCAATACATTATGTTTTAACTTTAACTTTAACAAATTAATTAAGTAATTTTTTTGAAATATGTCATTAGGATAGGAAATGATAGTGTAATTTGTATGTTCATAAAAAAGTCCATAAAAATTTTTAATCAACTCTTATAAAGTCATTCCATAGTTTGATTAAAAATTTAACATGTATTTCTATAATAATGATATTAATAATTTTTAAAAAAAGGAAAGGAAAGAAAGTTACCATGTTACCTCTTCATGCTCTTGTTTTCTTGACTTTATCTACAAGAGTTGTGTTCTATTGCAATGTATTATTGATGATTATGAATAGCTTTGGTATTTTGTAGTGTAGCAATGATTTAAGAGTGGTTCAAGAAGTAGGTTGATTTTGTAATGCAAGAAGAAATATGAATTTGAAATCTAGGGTTTGAATGATGGTTTGAGATTTTTGGAGGAAGAAATCATGAGTAAAAGTAATGAGTGGGAGTAGAGAGTAGTGAGAGAAATGTGGGAGCAGAGAGTGGGTTGTAGAATATAACATAGATGTGATTTTAACTCTACATATAGTTTTGTCATTTTAAAAATATATTCAACTAATTATGACAATATTTTAAAATGTATTTTATGATGATATTTTTTTAATATTTTATTTATAAAATGATAGATTGCTAATTGATCCTATAAGTTATACATTGTGGACCAATTCCCCAATCTTGACACCTCTAAAGACGTTTTGAGGGTGATCGAACCCTCACACTCTTCTTACAGTATCTTTTCTTTTCCTCTTAATAAATGATCAACTTCCCTTCCTAAGTTTATATAAAATTTTTACATCAACTTCATTTGTTATTTAGAATTATTTTCAATAAATATCAAAAATGCATTAATTTTATATTCATTGTTATAAAGTTGTTATCATTAATTGTTAGAATAATCAATGCATATATAATATTTAATAAAAATTAATATATGATATTATATTATTGATTAATGTAAAATTTTACATGATAAATTAGATTCATATAAAAGTGTTGATATTATAAATAATACAAATACGTGATTAAAGAAATAATTTATAGATAGTTTAAATTATAGACAAAATGAAGAAGAAATAATTTGTATTATATCTATCTATAGATATATATTCGTTACTGATTGGTATAGTATGGGAAATCAAAGATGAGGATACAATTTTGCTTATGATTATAAGGTTATACAATCCAATGCTACAACCATCCTCGTAATAAGATTTTACTACGAGTTAATTGAAGTTTCAAGCTCCAGTTTGTTATATTGGATTACTCCTATCTTGCAGAGTGTACCTACTTGCTTCTCTGTATATTACAAGCTCTAACACATCCAATTAATTAAATTTGCCAAAATATTATATTTAATATCTTATTGCGGTGAAAAATATGATTTAACGTACAATATAATGGTATGCATTATGTTTAGAGAAGTATATGTAAAATTGTAAACTCATCCATAGTATAATAATAAGTAATTTTATATTAGTTAATGGATAAATCATAATTAATTATTAGTACACAAATAAAAATTAATATATAGATAATATTTAATCAAAATTAATATATACCCCATATTTTAAATATATTTATAATTTTAGAAGAGAAAATTTTCAAATGAGAAGCTCCAAACTACATCATCTAGGCAAAGTATGTAATATGATTATTAATCTTAGTGAGAAGTACTAACTTTTAGGACACAATTGATGTCTCCCAGGACTAACATAAAATCACTTTTTGAATTTTTGATTTAATTGATTATTTTTTTTCAATTTTCCATTTAAAATGGCAATTTTAATAAAAAGAAATAATAACAGAGGTGAGTAAGAATCAAGTAGATAAGAGCAGAAAACTGGTTAATGGCTGTGGAATTGAGGAGTCCATTATTTCCCAAAAATGAAGTAAAAGATTGTTACAGCATTCAGTGAAAGGAGGTCAGGACATGGCAGGTTAATAGCTGATTCAAACCTCCACTGCTACAAGCATTTACATATATTTCATGCAAATGAAAAATATATATATATATATATAATATAGCAGAAAACAACAGCTTTCTTGATGCAGTAAGAAAGAGAACGGACTTGGCATCATGCAATACAGATTATTACACTAGCTAATAGGGTTTCACACATGTATACATATATTTATATATGTTATGGCTGAAAATACCTATCTCCACACTTGCATTTCCACGCTAGCGGATAATAATTTTCATCCCCTCGGCACGACGACGTTCTATGATGTGGAGGAGAAACTAAAGCAGCCATGCAAGGTCGACAATTGAAGCATCGATTGATACATTGAGGAGGCCTTGAACCCAACACCTTTTTCATTTGCTTCGCTCCTTTGATACGATCGCTTTCTCTTAGAAATCTCGACGCCCCAACTGCCAAAACTTCGATTATATTGTAACAAATTATACTCTTATGCCAATATAAGAACTAGACTTATCAATTCAAGGGTCTCTTTTCTTTCTTTGTGAACTCAAAAAAGGGTTAGGGTTTTCTTTAATTGTTACCTGAATTCCCAGGAGAAGTAGAAGAAGAAGAGAATGTGAGGAAAAGGATGAAAATCAGAATGATAAGTAGAATTCTTGCAAGTCCATTTTTGCAGCAAGCTGATGAAGCCATAAGGTCTTGTCAAATGAAAACAACAACGCAGAGTGAACAAGGGTTTATCTTCTCTCTCTCTCGGTTTTTTTGCCTCTTGCAAGAGGAGGAGGAGAAGAAGAAGAAGTAGGCGGAGGAGGAGAAGAAGAAGAAGAAGGCGGAGGAGGAGGGTATTGGTATATTATCATAACAACATTTGAAAGAGACCCTTTTTCTAGATTTCGAAATATACAAATAAAATCACTAATAAGAACAATAAAAAACCAAAAAACAATAACAAGCAGAAGTTGTAGATTGAAAATTTAGAATGCAAATCCTACTTTTATACGTAAAAGAAAAAAAAAGGCAGTGAGTGGTTGAAACATGACAGGCTTTTATATTATTATTAATTTAAATTCCTCCATTGAAGACTCTTTTCAAGCAACAGTTACAATGCATGTTCAGGGTTTCAGAGTGAATGACTAAAGTTAACATATGTATATTTTTTCTTTTAATTTTCTTTTAGCTTTCTGCTATCTCATGACTTTGATTGACCTTCTTTTTCATTGCATTTCAAGTACTCTTATGTCTTCACTTGTTTCGTATCTTTCCAAACAAAAAAACAATTTTAAAAGTCACCATATTCAACATCATTATGCATAATTAAGTAAATGAAAGCATTGCTAACTTTGAGATTAAAAATGCAATAAACATTAGGAGTTATATGGAAATGCTTGCTAAGCTTATTTATTGTATAGTTTGTGAAGGTTGTAGAGCACTGCGGCTATAAATCTATACGAAACATATGCTAAATTTGTAGTGAATCTATACGAAATGCATTTAAAATTTTTAATAATCAATCCTATGCAAGCCTCGGTGAATTTTTGTATTAAATTTTTATTTAAAAATATTTAAGTTGGGTTTAATAAATATTTTCATAATCATAACCATTAATTATATGTATCTCATATGATTTCATTTTACATTATAATGTATTATTGTGGAAAGAAAATCTTATGAAATTTTAATATATCTTTTCTTCTGATAATTTCGTTAGATTTATCTGTTAAATTTAAGAAATCGAGACATTCCTGTAACATTTTTTTATGTTTTTTTATTATTCTGAAAATTTTCCCTAGAAGCTAAGTATGATCCATAAAATGAATGTTAGTGGAGGCTTTTCGAGGTATAACACAGAGAAAACAGCGAGTTACTGACGGTGCCAAAAAAAAAAAAACAAAAAAAAGTGCATAAATAAATATTATAAATATTTCAAATATTATCAAGCTAATATGATTTTCACAAAACTAATATAAAATCTAAATATTATCAAGTTAATATGCTCTTCACAAATATAATATAAATCCATCTCATGCTATCAAAAAGTTATTGCAATGTATAATGATTTGATCACATATTTTCATTATATACAAAATATTGCATTTTTTATTTAAATATAAATAATAATTTTGGTCTGGATATTAAAAAGTCTAACTAGAATATAAATTACTTTTTTTAAAAAAGTGGAATTTAAAACATTCAATCAGAAGACTAAAGATAAAAATAATGTGAGAGGAAACATAATTTTCCAATCTAATGAAATTACTTGATGCAGTGATATTGATGTCTTTTTTTTCAAAATTTTAAAGCACCATATAAGTTAACATTTTTATTTTTAGAATTGTTTTTTAAAATTTAAGTTTTTATAAAATACATAAAAAGTCAAAATATTCATAAAAATATAAAAATTTGTATTTTTAATAAAAATATGGAAACTATAAAATGTTTATAAAAATATCAATTTTCAAAAATATATGATAATTATTTAAACATATATTTGAAGCAAAAAATTTAAAGTGAAAATTGCTATTAATTTAGAAAACATATTTTTATAAAAAAATAAAAACAAAACTTCTTAGACTAATTAGTTGACTTTATTTCATAACATTTAATTTTTTTTAAGAAGATAAAATTTATGAAGTATGTTAAAAACAATAATGATCAATCATGTAAACTAAAATAATATAAGTAATTTTTGTAAAAAAAGACAAATTCACATGCAATAAAGCTAGAAAATAAAAGTTTGTATTTTTATAAAAAATATTATTTTTTTAAATAAAAAAGTTACCACAATATTTTCATAAATAATATTATTCACATCCGTAATTTTAGAAATAAAAGTAGAAATACCGGAATTTGCATAATAAACCCAAAAAGATTCGCACGAGGCAAGAAGCATTTTTAAAAGGGTAATTTGTCAAATAAAATAATTAATGGAATATATCACAAAATATTATTTATTAAGAATATGTGACATAAGAATTATATTCTAAAAATACTCATAAAAATGTCAAATTCTCACTTAAAATAAAAAAAAATAATCTTAAACGTACATCTAAAACACACTGTTTTATTCTAATCCATATAAAATAAGCCTTTTAAAAATTATTCTAAAACACTCCAAATACATCATTAACATTCGATTGACTCCTAAAACCATCATTAACATCAATTGCACAAACATAACCGTCATCAACCACGTTCTTCAGAAGATGAAAAACAACATCAAAAGCAAGTATAAAACTAAAAGTAAGAAAATAATAAGGAAGAAAAACAAAATCCAACACAGAAGTAATGTCAAATTTGAAGAAAGTAGAACAAAGCAAACAAGTCACAAATTTGCTCATTTACTAATATGAGATTTCATATTTCGTCTAGTTTTACCAATTTTCAAACGGTGCATATGTTGTTCTTTGATTCTAGTTTCAAATTGGGAGAATTTATCTACGTACATCACTTTAATAGATGTATTTATATTATGTTTATTCTATTATCAACTCATAATGTATTATGAACTATATGAAATTATTAAAAATATTTATTGTGTTTATTCTAATATCAACTTATAATTTATTATGAACTAAATTATTTAAAGTATTTATTGATTTTGATACATTTTCTTCCTATGTCTCTTGAAGATATTTCTACATGTTTTGCTAATTTTAATATCTACTATTTATTTATCTTAAAAAATATGTAAATTTCATTATAAATATTTACTCATTATGGTTACATTTTAATTTTATATAAACTTATCTCCTTTTTTTTGAATTTATTTGTATTTGTTTAGTTCATTTTAGTAATTATTTTATAACTTCAAAGCATTGAACAAGCAAAATTTATTATATACCTATGTTATAAGGGTAATTAAAGTGGATAAACTTATTTACCTGTGTTAATTTGTACTTATTCTATTTTATCTGAACATGTAAAAATGGTAACGATGAAGGCACTAAAAAAAAGAAATTTGAAGAGAAAAAAGCTACAAAGATGACACTAACAAAGAAAATCAAGAAAAAAGATAAAGATAAAACAAGAAAAAGAAGCACAAGAAACACAAACTAATGTAATCTCAATATCAAAAAAAGTTTTACCTTCATCTACTTGTATAAAACATAAAAAGCTTTTATCAACTCATACTTAGATAATAAATTACATGTATGTATAACTTACAAGAAGCCAAAAAGCTAATGGGATCAAAAAAATAAAGTTGAACAATTAGTGCAATATCAAGAGCATCTAACATATCAATAACACATTGATAAAAAGGTAACTCAAAGAAGTTGAAAAATGGTCATTTGGAAAGATCATCAAACTTGATATCCTTGCCTTTTTTCTTAGATTTTTGAAATAAACCAATAAACATTATTTATGATAGCTGAAGATAATAGTAGGTAAACAACATGAATAATAGATAACAAAACATAGTAATGGATAAATGAATAAAAAGCTTATATATTTTGAAAAAATATAAGAACTGAATATATACAAAATAAACATTATCAAATCCTATTGACATGAAAAAATTCACTACTTAAAAATAAATCTACATATACCAATTACATTACTACAATTTATAAAAAAAACTTAACTCCTAGATTTACAAGTTCTCTTATTATACCATTTTTCTTGCATTTCTTGCACTTCATAAGAAGCTTTGACTCACTAACTAATAGGACGTGTTGCTTCTTATGTCTCTTAGCAGAATGCTTTATATTTAGAGTTAATAAACATCATCAAAAACAACACCTTTCATGTCCACACTTTAAAAGTCATTTAATGATATAATACAACCACTGTAAGTAGTCTTATAACTAGATGATTTATAATATTTAGATGGATTGAAAGGATGCAAATGTCTCTTCCAAATACATGCAATAACATGAAAGTAAAGAAAATCATCCATTTGTTACACATTAAGTGCAAGTTTTATTTAATAAATTAACCTTATAGCTAAACCTTCCATTCGTCACTTCAAACCAATTCAAATTAAAAGGTAAAATCTATAACAAAAAGCTAGTTAAGAATTAACACAATTGATGCAGAAAATAAAGTGGATGAAAGTAGATGAACATATACAATATTGAATAATTACATTCATAAAGTCAAAGAAACACCTCATCCTCTATAAAATACATCAAATCTAGCAAATATAAAACATACAATCATTCTTTTGCTACATTCGTCTACCTTTATTAAATGAAAATGTGTTTTTTTAGTTAGGTAGTAAAAGTAGCATTAACTTCAAAAGTCACCTTTAAATTGAAGACCTATGTTTCTCAAATAAAAATAAAATGGATGCATCCTTAGCATATAACAACACAACATTCATATATTTTAACAAGTTCATTATCATAACATCATACATTCTCTTAGGATACTACAAATGAGCCCAATATTAAAATATAACATCAACACGATAATTTTTAATACCTTTGTTAACACATTTAAGCTTCCCTAAAAATACTCAAATTTTAAATAATAATAAGCAAAAGCACAATGATAAAACAAACCATCAACTTTCAAACCTTTAAAATTCCTATTCAAATTTCATAATAAATGTTAAGCACAAATCTCATGAAAATCATTTGGGTATATAATAGAAATAACTTTTAGAATAGTTGCTTTCCTATCAGAAATAATAACTAAGTCATCATGATCATCAAGAGCTAAATGTAATATCTTAAAAAATCATTCCCAAGACTTATCATTTTTGAAATCAATAGTTGTAACATATAATGGGAAAATATCATTGTTACCATATAAAGAAATAACCATTAAAAACATCCCAAGAAAATCATAAGTTAAAAAAGTATCATCGTAACATTATGTATTTTATAGGATAAAATAACATAATATATATTAGAGTCATATATGTATATGAGAATTTAAATAAAATACACTATAGGTGTTTGACATGATTTTGGTTTGAGCTGCGAATGTGCCAGAGGAGTTGATTCCTAAAATAAATGCACTTAACGATTACGATTCCCTAAGTTCCTTATGGTAATTTGCTTGGACGTGGAAAATATAAAAACTAAATAAAATTTTACAAAATTAGATTAAATTTTGACTGAAGAACTATTAACAAATAAAGTTGGCTTGGAGAAAATGTGTATTTAAAGAGAAATGTTGGTAGAAGAAAATTACTAATAAAGAAATTTACATTGAGGTGTTAAAGGTGTGAATAAAAGTTATGAAATGCCTTGAGAAACTACTTAAAAACATAAACAAAGATGAATAGAAAAGGAAAATATGTTTAAGGTACTATTGCTATAATAGAATTGCTAGTTGAATTCTAAAGTTTTTCTCTGTTGATTGATTATGAGTTTTCCTTGATTGAAATGATCCCCTCTTAATGCCCAATCATCCAATATTTATATAAATTTGATTAAGGAAAACTATCTTACATCTTCAAGCAACCACTTCCTTTTTCTTCTACATGATCATTTGAGTAACCACTGTAAAAACTGGAACTGCTTTTATTAACTACTCATTTTAAATAATTTAATTAGGTAAGTTAACTTTAAAATTTTAACTAGCTAATTCATTAATTAAACTAATTATGATTCTCTAAAATTTAATTTATTGGATTAGTTAAATTTAGGCTCAACAATTGCCCCCCATATATGAATAACTTGATTTATAAAAGCCATTACATATGAGTTGTATTTTAATATTTTAGTCTTCAATTTAGGCCTTCAATTTCATGATAAGGTATGGTTAATTTTATGCTTAAGGTGCAATTCATAGCCCTGGATAAGTGGCTTTGGGAGGTAGAGCAGCCTTAGATCAAGCTACTTGAGGAAGAGGCATGGAGGAGGAACAAGTAACCTTCAACCTTTAGTTTTAGGAGGCCTAGTTCCTCAAACCCTACTTCTTTTCCTTAGACCCAAAATTTTGATCATACAATTTTTACAATTCCCACCACTATCATTAATACATTTCCACCAAACCTCTCTTCTTCCCCCAAAGATCACAATTACTTTCCAAACTCTTCCTTCTTGCGACAACTGACATACCTATTTCATAATCACCATCACACATATACAACTATCCATCCTATTGTTGGACTTAATGCTCTCGTTGGTCTCATACTCCATCATCTCCACTTCATCAGGATGGACCTAGCACTCCACCTAGTAATTAATCAATGAGTTTTATAAATTATGAAGATCCATTGAAAAAACTAGAATTCAATATCCTTACATCAATAAAATCTCAATATAATCCTAATTGTAGAATGGTCAAGAATGCAAAGCCTAATTGTCACCTTATAATCCTCTGTTATTTTTAGTGATTCCATCAAAATTGATTGCTAGAACTGCATGGACTCATAATTTTCTAATACCACCATAGAACTGGAATGAGGATAACATCATCTACCACTTCCATATCGTAAACAAACGAGCCAAGGTAAGATTGCTCTTTATTTCCTTATATCAATTACTATTCATCTTAGAAGTTATAGAAAATGCATGTGACTTGGAACATGAAGGAACCACGATTTACCTTGGAAAAAAATTTATGATCTAAATGCTAACTTGCATGTTTTAATTCCCATTTTCATAACCTTTGGTTACTTTGTGGTGTTAAAACACATTTTTGACCGAGAGGCCAAACATTGTGTAGGCTTAGCCACCACTTGAGAATACTTTGCAACTTAACTATCATTTGGTATCGTTTGGTATTTGTGAACCTAGTATGCAAGAAATAGCTTCAAGCACTAGAAAATGACATTAGTCGATATAAGCCTTGGGTAGAATTTGAACTGTATCAGAATAATGATACTTACTAATATAGAGAATATTAGTAGAGAGCTAAAATAAGATGACTTGAGACAGAACATGAAAAAAAAGTAGCCAAATAAAAACATAAAATAAACCTCAAATTCAAGCATTAAAAGATAGATGAGTATAATATACTAGAGCTTAACTAAGAATGACCATTAAATAGAGGCTTAAAAATTATAAAAAATAGGATAAAACAAATGTAAACATATAAATTAAACTTTAAAAATTAGAATATAGACATTAGTAAAACTTGATGTGTCACATCCTTACAACACACACTAGAAGTTATACGTGATTAAATTTGCATGATGATTTGAATGTGTGTTGTGTTAATTATTTATTGATGATGTTAGAATTAAATAGGAATTATGCACGAATTATATGCTAAATTAAGTACATGGTATAGAATTTATTATACGAGTATTAATTTAATTAAATGGAATGTATAATTAATTTGAATTAATTTGTCATGAAGATATGTGATTAATTGTAAATTAAGTTATTATGAATTTTTATTAAATAATTTATGTGCTTAAAATAAATAAATAAATTAAAGTATGTTAATTAATATGAAGCTAATACATATAAAATATAGTCATTAAGAGTGCCTTGCATTTTAAGCATGTAAGAATTAATTTAGCGTGGGTATGTGCATTGTAAGTTAACTTAAACCACCTTCATGATTATTAATAATGATTACATTACAATGAGGTGTTAAATGGGAAGGTGAGGTATTTAGCTTTTGATGAGGGAGCATTGCATGCCATTTTAAGGCTTAGCACATGATAGCATAACTAAATCATATATAAGCTTAGACTTAAGAAAATCAACTGGTTTCTTCCATCTTCAGTTTGGCATTTTTTCTCTTTTTCCATTCCTCACTTCGGCCTTCACTTGAAACCCACTAAACCTTCACCAAATTTCTTAGTCCTTAGTTGCATGTTGTCTTGGGAGATTCTCTAGCATGTAGAAGAGTGTGTAGTTGTGTGGTTCCACCTAGATTGTGCTTTTTGCGTGTGGTGTTGGAATTTTGGATAGGTAAAGTTACTGCCTTTGGAGGGAACCTTGCGTTTTATGTATTGTGTTTTACTGGAAAGGTGGGTTAAGGATGTTGCTACTTATCATACATGTATGTGTTGTTCATGAGGCATATTGTAGTGTGTGGCTGGTCCATAATTTCTTTGATTATTCAAGTGCTATAGTTATAGTTATTTGCATGTGTGAGTTATGCATCATGAGTGGTGTTGATATGTATGTAGTGAGGGATTAAAACCCCTACATGTGCCTCTTATTTTGACATATATACATGCATTTTGGTAAGGCTAAGGGCTAATGTAGATATGGTAAGATGTAAAGGTAGATAGTTGCATTATGTATTTTTGTAGTTTGCATGCATAATCTAAACTTATATAAGGATGTAGTTAAGTAAATCTCTTGTATGGATTGTTATGGCTATGTTGATGAGTTTAATCTACTGTTAAAATGATACTGTAGATATAAATAAGGTAATTTTAATTAACTAAGATGAGATTGGTAGTAATTAAACATGTAAGATCAAAGATTGAAATTCATGCCTAAACTTTAAGCTAGAAAATAGATAGTTTTTCTGGCTTACAATAAAACTTAACTTTGAGGATCTTAATAAATGAGTTAGAAGATGTATAATATATTTTTTTGAAGCTTTGAGAGTCTACTTTCTAATGAAATTAGTTTGGCTTTATTTGGATGTCATTGGATTAATCAAAATGGGGCTGAAAGATAAGAGGTTCATGTAATAATTAATGTTGCTAATTTAAAATATTAAATTTGCATGATTTAATTGCATGACTTAATGAATGTATTATGGGGCTTATAATGTATGGTTGGAAATATTTTTAAGTCTACATTTTTATGGTAAAAAGTTATAAATTTTTATAATTCATTTACTTAATGAAAATTGTAAGATAAGCTGACTATGTTATGATTAAGTTACATGGTTTTTGAATATTATTCTAAATTATTTACTAATGTGGTTATCTTAATAAATAAAGGTAAAACATGAATATTAACATAGTAATAAAAGAAGTTAATGAAGAATAAGGATGATTAATTATTTTCTCATTTTCTTAATAAGGATTAAAAACATGGATATATGGTTGGACTATAAATATGCATGATTGGATAATTATCTCTATAATATGAGTATGTACCAATGGTATGAAAATAAAATTGTCACATCCTGAACTGTATGAATCACTGTGCATTCATAATTGACAATATATCATGTTTATATATGTTATTGATGTGGAAATGATATGGAATTATAATTATGTTGATAGATATATGATAATAATTGAGTTTAAAGCTCAAAAGAGCAAAGTGAAAATTTTACCG
>CANYBF010031264.1:0-18819 GCA_948192965.1 Dalechampia spathulata | reverse complement strand
CTGGAAACTATAGTTCCATTTTGTCTAGTAAAATTCCATCAAAATTACAGGATCCTGGAAGCTTCACCTTGACTTGTAAGGTGGGAGACATGGTATTTAACAAATGTTTGTGTGATTTGGGTGCAAGTATCAACTTGATGCTATATGCCATTTTTCAGAAGCTAGGTATTGGAGAAATCAAGACCACATCGATGGTAATACAGCTAGCGGATCAGTCAGTAAAGAAACCATTTGGAATCATTGAAGACGTATTGGTTAAAGTGGACAAATTCATCATTCTAGTGGACTTCGTGGTGCTGGATTGCAACGAGGATATCAACTGCCCCCTAATTCTAGGAAGACCATTCCTAAATACGGGACGAGCATTAGTGGATGTACATGCAGGGAAACTCACACTCAGAATTGGTGAGGAATGACTAGAGTTTAGTATGAAGAAAGCAATGAAGCAGCCCATGGAGGGGGAGGTATGTATGAAAGTTGATATAATTGATGAATGTGTAACCACTGTTATGAATGAGGAAGTGCAAAATGTCACAATCGTGGAGGAACCAGAGGTAATAGGTGAAGAAGGTAGCGAATCACCAAGAGTAGAAATTCTGGTAAGAAATGCTAACCCTACTCTTCCATCCATTGAAAAACCACCTGAATTAGAGCTAAAAACTTTGCCCACACATTTGAGGTATACTTTTCTAGGAAGTGATCAAACATTGCCAATCATCATATCTAATAAACTAACTTGTGTGCAAGAGGACAAGCTGCTCAAAATGGTACGGAAACATATAAGAGCGTAAGGCTGGCAGCTGTCCGACATCAAAGGAATCAGCCCAGAAATGGTGATGCATAGGATACACATGGAAGAGAATAGCAAGCCTATTCGTGAGAGGCAAAGAAGGCTCAATCCGAACATGAAAGAAGCAGTGAAAAAGGAGGTAATCAAGTTGCTTGATGCAAGTATTATCTATCCTATCTCCGATAGTGAATGGGTGAGTCCTATACATTGTGTTCCTAAGAAAGGGGGGATGACTGTTGTAGAAAATGAAAAGAAGGACTTGCTGTCAACTAGGACAGTAACTGGCTGGAGACTGTGTATAGACTATAGAAAGCTTAATTCTGCTACTAGGAAGGATCACTTTCCTTTGCCTTTTGTAGATCAAATGATTGAGAAAATAGCAGGACATTCTTTCTATTACTTTTTAAATGGTTATTCTGGATATAACCAAATTTTCATTTTCCCCCAAGATCAAGAGAAAACCACTTTCACATGTCCATATGGTACATTTACATATAAGCGCATGCCTTTTGGGTTGTGTAACGCACCAGCCACTTTCGAAAGATGTGTGATTGCCATTTTTTCTGATATGATTGAAGACTTTATGGAAATATTCATGGATGACTTTTCAGTGTTTGGAGACTCTTTTGAGTCATGTTTGCAGAATTTAGAGAAGGTCCTCAAACGCTGTGAAGAAATGAATCTCGTGTTGAATTGGGAGAAATGCCATTTCATGGTAGAAGAAGGGATTGTACTTGGCCATAAGATCTCTAAGGAAGGTATTCAGGTGGATAAAGCTAAGATTGAGGTAATATCTAACTTGCCACCACCTAGGAATGTCAAGGGAATTAGAGGATTCCTGGGACATGCTGAATTTTATCACCGATTCATAAAAAACTTTTCTGTGATTGCTAGACCCTTGACGAGCTTGTTATTCAAGGATGTGGAATTTGATTTCAATGATCAATGCTTCAATGCTTTCAATGTTTTAAAACATGCACTTACAACAGCTCCGGTTTTGACTGCACTGGATTAGACCTTGCCTTTTGAAATAATGTGTGATGCTAGTGATTTTGCTCTAGGATGTGTGTTGGGGCAAAGGAAGGATAAGAAATTACATGTAATCTACTATGCTAGCAGGACATTAACTGGACCTCAACTGAATTACACCACTACTGAAAAATAACTCTTAGCAGTAGTCTTTGCATGTGATAAGTTTAGACCTTATCTTTTGGGATCCAAAGTTATCATTTTTACTGATCATGCTGCTCTAAGATATTTGTTTGTAAAGAAGGAGGTAAAACCTAGACTAATTAGGTGGGTGCTATTATTGCAAGAGTTTGACATTAAAATCAGGGACAAGAAGGGTGCCGAGAATGCAGTCATTGATCACCTGTCGCGACTAGAAAAGGAGGAAGACGATGGTGAAGAAAGCAAGCCTATCAAGGAGGAGTTTCCAGATGAGTCTGTGTTTATGTTGCAGATAAAGAAACTACCTTGGTATGCGGACATGGCTAACTATTTAGCCTGTGGTATAGTGCCTTCCAATGTTTCGTATCAACAGAGGAAGAAGTTCTTTGCTAATGTTAAAAGTTATCAATAGGAGGAGCCATACCTATTTCGCCTATGTGCCGATGGCATAATAAGGCGCTGTGTTCCGGAAGAAGAAATAATGTCTGTACTAACTCAATATCATGATTCATTCTATGCAGGGCATTATGGCGCCAACAAAATGGCTAGCCTGGTGCTGGAATGTGGATTCTACTGGCCAACAATATTCAAAGATGCCAAGGATTATGTCCTTCACTGTGACAAATGCCAAAGGGTTGGAAACATCTCCAAGTGGGATGAGATGCCTCAATCCTTAATTCTGGAGGTTGAAATATTTGATGCTTAGGGTATAGATTTCATGGGACCATTTCCCACTTCCATGGGGAACAAGTACATATTGGTAGCAGTTGACTATGTGTCAAAATGGGCGGAAGTAGTTACAAGTCCTACAAATGATGGCAGAGTAGTCAGCAGATTCATCAAGAAGCTATTCTGCAGGTTTGGTGTCCCAAGGACCCTTATCAGTGATGGAGGCAAGCATTTCTGCAATGCAAGGCTTGAAGCACAACTCAGAAGATATAATGTGCACCATAAGGTCTCTACAGCATACCACCCACAAACGAGTGGGCAAGTGGAAGTGGTCAATAGAGAACTGAAGCGAATCCTAGAGAAAACGATCAGCAATTCCAGGAAGGATTGGGCTACAAGGCTAGATGACACACTATAAGCGTACAGAACAACATTTAAAACTCCTATAGGAACCACCCCCTTCAGGATGGTCTATGGAAAAGCCTGTCATCTACCAGTGGAGCTAGAACACAAGGTATATTGGGCTATCAAGTTCCTAAATTTTAATTTAAAGAAATCAGGAGATACAAGATTGCTGCAACTGCATGAGTTGGAAGAACTCAGGCATCAAGCATATGAGAATGCTAAGCTCTACAAGGAGAGGACTAAATAATGGCACGATGCACACATTAAGGTAAAAACATTTAAAGTAGGTGATAATGTGTTATTATTTAATTCCAGGTTGAGGTTGTTTCTTGGAAAGCTCAAGTCCCGATGGAGCGGTCCTTTTCAAGTATCACAAGTATTTGATAGTGGAGCCTTGGAGCTGCAGAATGAAAGAGGGGAGACTTTTAAGGTCAACAGACAATGATGTAAGGCATATCTCAGTGGTTTGCTACATAAACCATACAAGGTAATACCCTAAACTGAAACAGCAAATGAAGAAAGGTCCAGCTAACGACTTTAAACTTAGGGTAAAGCCCCAGCAACTTTAGCCCCAATAGATATTTCCAATCAATTTAGGGCACCCTTTCCAATTTTCATAACTGAGGAAGGTAGGAAATACTAGCAAGTAAGTAAGAAAAAAATCATCCTTCCTCACTATTTTGATTGGAGTGTGCTTGAGAAATTAGGAGCGCATGAACCACTCAAAGCAATAGAATTAAAATTAGGTTGGCGTACATTCCTTGTAAAGGAACACCCTTTGTACAAAGAGCTTGTACACGAATTCTACACAACTTGTGACTTTGTAGGCAATAAGATAGGCAAGATTCAGTTTCGCCTTAGGGGTAAGCCTATTGAGATGACCTATGATTTAATTGAAGAGGCTACTGATTTGCCCCTATGAGGTTTCTCCTCCAACCACATCAACATCAAGCCCAAATCCTTTTGGTCTGACTTAACAGGGGATGCCTTAGCTTTTGATACTAGAAATGCCCCTAACCTGCTAATTAGAGACCCCACCTTGATATTGCTGCATAAATTCTTAGCTGTGTCTGTCTTTGCAAAGACTGAGACTAATAAAGTCTCGACACAGGAGCTTTTCCCACTTTGGTGCACACAACATGGTCATGATTTCTGCACTACCTTTCATCTCATGAAAGGGTTTATGAAGATGGCTCGACCTTCGAGCAAGAAACTAGGACTTGGTCATATCATTACTGCCATTGCTGAATGTTTAAATGAGGACCTTAATGATCTAACAAAATTGCCTTCAGACAAGTTCTCTGCTAGGTATCTTTATGATGCAGGTATAATTGATGCTAAGGGAACTCAATTCCTGGCTTATGCTAACCACAAAGGGGTCAAATAGAGGCACATTGAGATAGAGGAGGATAAAGAGGAGGAACAGGATGGTGAGGCAGAAGGTGCCACCATTCCACAAGAACATGCAGTTGTAGAGGAATAGCAGCAAGAGACCATTCCACAACAACAAGCAGCTACAGAGGAACATCAGCAGGAACAACGGGACCAACAGCCACAACCATAGGACCCAACTCCAACTATCCCTGTGGATAACAACATAGAAGCCATCCTGCTGAGATTGGAGCAAAGCAACATGGAGAATGCTGCTCGCCTTGCCAGAGTTGAGGACACTGTGCTTGCCATTCATCGCAAGCAACACTACCAGAGGAGGAAGATGCAGAAATTCTTTGACCTCTCTGGCATCATTGTTCCCTCCCCCACCCCATCTCCACCTTCATCACCACCCAACATAGGCATTTGACTCTTTTCTTTTCTTATCTTTCTTTGTGTTTTGCGAATGTTTTTCTGTTTTTCTCACATTGAGGACATTGTGTTCTCTAAGTGTGGGAACGTGGGTATGTTTTTACCTTGTTGTGTGTTTTGTTGCGTGTTATTGTTTGTTATGAATTGAATTGCTTGTTTTAGTAAATGCATGATAGTTTTGTTGCATGACTGCTTGATTGTGTTGAATTATGATTGCTTGAATATGGCATGAGTACCTTCTTGGAATTGAGCATATATTAACTTGAGTTCACCCCGATTGGACTAGTTTTTTTTTTATCTTAGTTATTCACTAGGAGTGAGCATGTATAACTATTTACCCTAGACATGAGTTTGAACCTTCTATAAGTGCACTCTATAATAGAGCATAATTTAGTGAAAAATGCTAGGATGCGAATGAGATGATTGACAATAAGTGGAGGAAAGGTCTATGGAAATAAAATAGAACGTGCAATAAAATGCCAAAAAGGCAATAGAGATAAATGTTCCGCTGTCAACAAGGGTGGCCAAAAACTGGCCTTGGTGACAAGAACAGTGCTAGTAGCCATTCGAGTGAAGGTAGTATGTCAAGTAACCGGGCACCGTTGCCAAAAGCTTGGGGTATTCGACGAGAAAGACCTACCTCTCGAACAAGAAGCCAAAAATAACAAATAAAAAAGAGAAAAAGAAGAAAAATATAAAAGAAATAAAACACCATAGACCCCTCTAAACATAAAAGCAAGTTGATCATTTTTACTTCAAGTCCGGTGTCAATCATGAATTGTGTTGTATTGGATAGTGCACTATATGAATGCTTAAGCTTAATGTCTAGGATAAACATTTATACCTTCCCATTACTTAAAGAATTGCTAGGATTATGAGAAACTATACAAGATAGATGATGAAAGTTAATAATGATTGGTTCAAGGATATGCAAACTGCCATAAATCAAGTTTTGAACAATTCCTTGTTTGGTGTTTTTGCTTGAGGACAAGCAAACGTTTAAGTGTGGGAATGTTGATATGTGTTATTAAGTATTATGTTTTAGTGAATTCTAGGTAGTGTTTAGGCTTTATTGTGTTATGTTTTATTGTGATTAATGTGTGTTTCTATTAGAATTTGATGTGTATGCTAAGTGTGCAGTGTTAGGAAGCAAATAAGAAGAAACAAGGAAATGTTGTGCATGGAGAAGTAACTCCACAATCGTGGACTTCAGCTCCATGGTCGTGGAGGAAGAACTAGAATGGAAGGAAGCTACTGGAATTTTCCACAATCGTGGACTTCAACTCCACGGTCGTGGAGTGCACGGAATTGCCAAAGAAACCTACTAGAAAAATCCATGATCGTAGACTACAACTCCATGATCGTGGAGTCAAGGCAAAACCCAAGGAAAGCTACTGGACAAATCCATGATCGTGGACTTCAACTCCATGATCATGGACTTGGAATTATTAAGTTAAATGGAGGATAACTCGACAGAAGATTGAGAAAAAGAATTGCGTCCATGTGAGGAAACAAGACAAATCCCTTAAAGAGCATTAATGGAAAATGAATGGGCACTGGATGGGCAATGGAATCCACATCATAAAGGAAGTGATGGGTGAAGAAAGGGACAAAAATCTCAGCTGGAACATTCAGTATAAGAGGAGGACCACCCATCTGTGAAGAGAGAGAGAGCTGGGAAGAGAGAAATCCATGAAGAAAGAGAGCTGTCTAGGGTTTTCTTTGGTTCTTCCTATTATTCTCCATTAATTCTTATATTCTTGCTGTAAGCCATGAGTGGCTAACTCTTATCTTGTAGGATTTGATTTCAAAAACCCCTTGTGGAGATAACTGATTTTGTGCTTGGTTTATATTGCTGTGGATGTTTAATTCTAAAGTTTGATTCTGAGAACAACCTCTGCTTTATAATTGCAACAAGAGTTGGATTGTAGAATGCTTGTTCATTGAGAAATGTTCAATTTATAAAGGTTAGTTTTCTGTTTGATAACTTATGCTCTGTAATTGTAACGAGAGTTGAATTGTGGAATGCTTATTCATTCTGGTTAGAGTAGTGTGAGAGAGAGATTTCCATGCCTTTAATTCCTGTATGATTGCAGAATAGTCTCCCTAATTCATAGGAACCTGATTGTGACTAGGGAAATCCAGAATTAGAGTGAGGTTTAGTCGGATTTGCCTCGAGAGAGGATTTTCGATGCTATAGGATTTCTTGGGTAGCAATAAGCACTTGTATGTTAACTCTACTTGGTGGTAATGATTTTAAATCCTATGCTTACACAATTGCTTTACCTTTTGCTTGTTGGATTTGTATGAATTCATCTTTGATCTGTTTTACATTTAAGCAACTTCAAACACCAAATTGCTATTGTCACTTAAACAAACAAGAAAGCTAATTGGAGACGGATAAACTCTAAATCCTCGTGGGATCGATATCATACTACGATAACCTGTATACTTGCAGCTAAGTAGGAATCTAAAACTACTGTCGTCTAGGACGATCAATATGCATGACATATGGTGTGATGATATAATAAGATGACATATCATATGCATGATATGACATAATAATATCATAATAACATGGCATATGCATGACATGTGAGATGAATGACATAGCATATGCATGACATGTGAAGTGGATGACATACCATATGCACGACATACCATGGCATAGTAATGCGTATGTAAATTAGTATTCAACATGTATATGTCGTGGTATACAACATGACATGTGACGTGGTATGGCATAATGGTATGGCATATTGGCAAATAGCATGGCAAGTTTGCATGTATTGCATTGTGTATTGACATATTTGGATTGTATTTAGCATATTCATATGTATAAGCATACAAAATACAATATGTTATGGCATGGCATATGCATGTCATGGCATAGTAATGTGTGATGTGGCATGTGACATGATGACATATATTTTAGCAAATATAAATCATCCATGAATAAAAATATCAAAAGGCTGGTGAAAAGGATCGAGGAAATAAGGGATACACATGGGATATTAGGGGATAAATTATTACAAAGCTATAATGAATCTATCCTATTACAAAAATGTCCTTGCATACATATTTTGGGATGTTAAGTAACGTCCCCTCCTCCTTGGGTACTATTCTACCTCAGATGGCACGAACCAAAAATGGACGATGTGATTATGCAAAATAAACACAATAAATTCATTAGTAGCAAATGAATTTAGGATTTATTTGACTAGTCCAACGCTATGTAAAAGCATGAACCAAGAGTCAAAATCCAACAATTTTTAGCAACAAATCATGTGGATTTACATGAGTCGGATCATGAAAATTAATAAAAATAAAAATAATTTTAAGCAAAATTATTTTTGTTTGATCATGGAAAATCAAATGGGAGTGCTGACATCACTTGGAATAATTGGAGACAGCCCCTCAACCAATTTGAATCCAATCCTTTCAAAAATCACATTTTTAACGAACCAAATAAACATTCGATCGTGAAAATTTAATTTTGAGGCCAAAATTAATTAAATGTAATTATTTTATGATAGATCAAATACACTTGAGCTACTATGAAGCATCAAATGCCACTGGAAAAATCAAATCGGGTTGAAAAATGATTGAAAAATCCAATTTTTTTGGACAGACGCGAGGAATGTGCACAACATGTTATGCAATGTGCGTAGCATGTAGCCAATCTACTGTGCACATTACATAATGGTTGGTGCACATTAAGTACCAATCTATAAGAAAATCAAATTTATCAGTATAAATTCGATCTACAAATTAAATACAACAAGTTTAATAAAGGAAGTACCTTATTTTGAGTTCGAATCGGCCTTCGAATTGCAAATCAAACAAGTAAATTTGCATTTAAATTGAATAATTAATTTTAAGGCTAGAATTAATTAAATCTGGATAATATTTGACAGATCCAGAACACTTGAGACATGAACAAGCCTCAAATGCCACTGGAAAATCAGATCACGTGAGTGAATGAAAGAAAAACTCAATTTTTTGGAAAATCTAGAGGTAATGTGCACAGCACATTACCTAATATGCACCATATATAGGCAACATGTGGCACACATTCATGAATATATGGTGCACATTCCAAGAAAAATTGAAGAAAAGTGAAGTTTTTTTAGTAAAAACTCCAGATCCGGCTCAAATCTAGGCAGATTGAAGCCAAAAAATGTGTTTTTAAAAAGCACATGAGCATTTAATTTAGCAAATGAATTTCAAGGTTGAAATCCATTTAGATCTGGAAGATTTATGATAGATCTGATAGAAAGATTTGAGCAAAATCTTAAGGGAAATGGAAGGAAAATGAAAATTTACCTTGTAATAGTGGGTTTTTCTTCAAAGTCTTGCTTCCAAACGTGCTTAAGGAGCCTAACTAGTGTTAATTAGTCTCTAAACCTAAGCAATTAATTAATTAAGTGCTTAATTAATTTTAGGAAAATTTTGGTAGAGTTTTGGCTCGCTTCTAGAGCAATTTTCGAACCCCTTCTAATGAACCCCGAGCTCTGTATTTATAGAGCCAAATTAGGGTTTGGTAAAATTGTAACTTTTGGTCCGGATTTGAAAATTTTTAGGGAATGTCTACCACACATTAGGGAATGTGTGCCACATATTAGGGAATGTATGCCACACATTTTAAATGTGTGTACCATATTATGTAACATGCTATGCACATTATATTTTGGCCCTTTGTATGGGGCCCATTTAGCAACAGAACATGCACCATATGTCAACGGAGCATCATTTTATATTTTAAGATATTATGTGATATGGTGCATTTTAGTTTTGGTCTCAGGAAGGCTCCCCACCAAACGTCACATTTTTGTAACATGCATAGCACATTATGTAATATGCTATGCACATTACAATGCGCTCCACCTCATACGAGCAAAATGTAACATGATTCATATGTCAAATAAGCACCATTTGACATTCTAAGACGTTGTGCTATGTGGAGCATGTTAGATTTGGTCCCAAAAGTGGGCCCTACCAAACGTCTTATTTTTGTAACATGCATAGCACATTACGTAACATGCTATGCACATTACAATGCGCTCTGCCTCGTATGAGCGAAATGTAACTTGAACCATATGTCAAATAAGCACCATTTGACATATTAAGATGTTTTGCGATGAAAAGTATTTTGGATTGGGTCTGGAAGGTGGGCCACACCAAACATCTTTTCCTTGTATAGTGCGTACATAGTGCTATGCACTAAATTCATTCTGTTTGCACATTATGCCTCGTACGGGTAAAATGTAATGAGTTTTGCATGTCAAATAAGTGTTATTCAACATTGTAAGTCATGGTCATGTGCTCTATTTATATGGGCCCTACTATGTGGGCCCCGCATATGGGCCCTATATGTGGGCCCCACCAAATGACTTTTTCTGATAAATAACGCTATGTGCTCAGTGTGCTCTGTTTATGCATCCTGCCTCGTCCGATCAAAATGTAAAGTGTTTTGCATGCCTAGAACACACATAGAGAAAAGTCCAATGGTATGTTCGCGAATCTAGGTCAACCTCGAGGACCGATACCGAGCTGAATCGAGAAAGACCTGAGATTACACAAGGGTGAAAAGTCAGGGTCAATAACACTTTTATGTTCTTTGATTATTGCTTTGGATCTATATGATGCCCACAATGCATTTATGGTTGCCATCTCCTCCAACAGTTCATAAGCTGCCTCAATCATCTTCTTCATAAGAGACCCTACAGCTGCTGCATCAACGGTCCTTCTTGTAGTCGTATTAACCCCATTATAAAACATTTAGAGTAGTGATTCTTTAAGCAAATTTTGATAAGGGCACCTCCTTTATAATTCTTTAAATCTTTCTCATGTTTCATAGAGAGACTCATTATCCATCTGTTGAAAGTTAGTGAAATGATGATTATGTAAAATTTAAGGTAAGAGATAGGATAGTAAAGATAGATTTTATAAAGAAACCTAAAAGGAGGAATTTGAATTTATTGCAAGCATATTCAATTCAACAATTGGAAATAAATGCTTTGATAAAATAAAAAAATGAATAGATAAATAATTTTAAATAAAATTAATCAATTAAAAACCCAAATAGAAAAAGAATTATGTGCAGATCATCCTAATGCATTTTGGAATAGAAAGCAGCATATGGTTGGTTTGCCTTATGAAAATGGGTTTGATGAGAAAAACATAACTACTAAAGCGAGACCTATTCAAATGAACCCTGAACTAATAGAGTATAGTAAGAAAGAAATTAAAGAATTAGAGGATAAAAGATTAATTAATAAATCAAGAAGTCCATGGTCATGTGCGGCATTTTATGTAAATAAAAGCATAGAAATTGAAAGAGGAACACCAAGATTGGAAATTAATTATAAACCGTTAAATGCAGCATTAAAATGGATAAGATATCTAATACCAAATAAAAAGGATTTATTAAATAGATTATTTAAAGCAAATATTTTGAGTAAATTTGATATGAAGTCATGATATTGGCATATTCAAATTCATCCTAAAGATCGTTATAAAACTGCGTTTATTATACCATTTGGGCAATATGAATGGAATGTTATGCTGTTTGGTTTTAAAAATGCCCCTTCAGAATTTCAATGAATAATGAATGATATTTTTAATTCTTATTCTAAGTTTTGTATTGTATGTATTTATGATGTTTTAGTATTTAGTCAAACCTTAGAAGAACATTTTAAACATTTAAAAACATTTTGCATGATTGTAAGAAAAAATGGATTAGCACTAAGTAAAACTAAAATGAATTTATTTAAAACTAAAACTAGATTTCTTGGACATTATATAAAACAAGGAATTATTCAATCAATGGAGAGAACGTTAGCATGTGGGAAAAAATTTCATGGTATAATAACTAATAAAGTCCAACTTCAAAGATTTCTTGGTTGTTTAAATTATGTAATTGATTTTTATCCAAATTTAAATCGAATGATAAAACCATTACATAACAAATTAAGAGAAAATGTTGGTCTATGGACTAATGAGCATACAAACATAGTAAAATACATAAAACTATTAGTAAAAGATATTCCATGTCTTTATCTTCCTAAGCGAGATGCATTAAAAATTGTTGAAATATATGCTTGTGATATTGGTTATGGTGGCATATTGAAACAAAAACTTGATAATAAAGAAAGTATTATACAATTTACATTTGGACACTGGAATCTAGCTCAGTTAAATTATTCTACTATTAAAAAGGAAATATTAAGTATAGTAATTTATGTTAATAAATTACAATCAGACTTATTGAATAAAAAAATTTTAATAAGGATTAATTATAAATCAACTAAAGATGTTTTAGAAAAAGATGTTAAAAATTTGGCTTCTAAATAAATATTTCCTAGATGGTAAGCTATTTTAAATATATTTGACTTTGATATTGAATTTACAAAAGGTAGTAATAATAGTATTCCTGATTTTCTTACTCATGAATTTCTACAAAATGATGGGATGAAAGAAAAATAAAGGAAAAGAGATAGTAAAATCCAATTCTTCTTATACTAAAGCCCTTTTTGATCATTCAGAAGAAATGACCAAACCCACTAAACCTTCAGAAGAAGACCTTAAAACCATAGACCTTAAAAAATGGATTACTAAACTCTCTCAATCCCCAGAAATAGTAAAAGCCTTCCAGAATATAGCATCTTCATCAGCAGATGACTCAGGTAAACTCTTTGAAACTAAAGCGATCGTACCCGCTATAGGTACGGCTAGCCTATCTTAAACAGTAGATAGCAAAAGCTTATCAAATCCATTGAAGGCTGTGGATTTGTTAAAAATTCAAACCCAATCCCAGATTGGAAACTATACTTTTGTAAATTATGCTAAATGGGTAAATAAAACTGCTTTTGATTTTGAAATTAAAATTGAAGAGGGATTTAATAATCCCAATCCTTAGGAAGTTTTAAAGAAATATTATCCTAAAAATTGGTATTTTACCCCTAAGGATTTGACAAAACCTCAAGAATATTATTTAAGTATACTTGAGGATACAGAGTCAGTGAAAATAAAACATACTTTTGATAAAAATGTCAAAACCATTATTACCTATTCTTCTATACAAATTAAAAGTATTGTCCATCCTACAGAATGGCCAACATCTCATTTATATACTCCAGTAAAATTCAAAAATTTAAAACCTCATTGTATTACATATAGTTATTTTGACTATAATAAAGCCTGGAAAAAAGTATTTTGTCACATCCGCACACACAAAGCTTAGACACACCATAGCTACATCGTATGATCCCTGAATTATTTATTGAGTGAGATTATTCATATGGTATCATTATATACTTGACTATTTAATGGTTGCTTGTTTGAGTTGATTATTGCTATGCATAATTATTTGGATCGATGAATTAATATGCTTGATTAATTAGTGAATGAATTAATGTGTTGAGTATAGTGATTAGTGATGAAGTGTTATAATCCAAGTAAGACTTGATGTACGTGATGATTAGTATCTATTTTTATAATTATTTTATTTATTTATTAGTATTAATTAACTAAGTTATTTAATTGCCTATTAGATTTACATTTAAGGAAATTAGATATATTATTTAAATTATTTCTCTTATTATTATTTTCTTTGTTGAATGATCATATTTATTATTGTGTTTGAATGATATGAATATTATTATTATCATTATTAGTATTAATTAAGTAAGTTAATTAATTAATTATAATTATTTATAATTAATAAATTATTGATAGGAATTAAATAGATTATGTATTTTTATTAACTAAATAGATATTATATTAATTTTTATGACGGGCGTAAATATACATTTTTATATGATTAGAGTTCATATTATTATTTTATGTTATTGATTTATATGAAAGTAAATAGAGGCTATTTTGTTAAACCAATTAATAATATTAGTATTAGTATTTGATTTGGTGAGATTATCATTTTGATTAGTAGTGGTGTTAATTAAATTAAGAGAATATGTTTATATATATATATATATATATATATATACGTATAGTGCACTAGTTAATATAAGGTATATATATATATATATTGTTTTGTAACTTAGCATTGTTAATCGGTTATTTAGTAAGTTGAGGTGTTGGAAATAGAAATAGGCAGAAATATTTGACAGTGGGGGTGTCTATTTCCCTTCCTTGTGAATTGGAATTTGTATTTTTGTGAAGGGAGAGAGGGACGGATGGTTTATAGGAAGACAAGGGGGGGTGTTATTTGATTCTGCTCCTTCCTTCTCTAAAAGAAAAGCCGATTACCTCTCCTCATTTCTTCCTTTTATTTCTTTTTATCAAAACATCACAAAGCTATTACAAAACTCCTCCATTTCATGCCGCATTTCTTCACTTCTTTTGCTGCTGCTTAGTCACTTGGAGCCAAGCTAACTTCTCATATTGCGGTATTCCTTAAATGAAGCTGAAGCTCTTCTTGATTTGCCTGAAACGTTCGGTTGGTTAAGAAAATCAGGTTGTTTGAGAGTTGCAACAGTTAGGGACATTGAGTGATAGAGGGTGCGGCTATATTGCGAAGGTAGTTGTCACCATAGTAGTTGAAAGATGTTTAGGTATTGGTTCAGACCAAGGTTCGATCAAAAAGAGTGCGAGTGTTAGAGATAATGTTGATGAATTTATGGGTTGCTGTATTGGGGTCAAGTACGTGAAATATTTATGTCCTGTTGATCATTGAGATCATGGTTATTCTTGATCTCTTATTTCTTTCTTGCGTTAGTTAATTATGCTTAGATGAAACGTGAATTGTAGCTGTGAATGCTTTTCTGCTTTGTTTGAATCAGTGCGTGGGAGCTGAACTTCTACGGTATGTACATAATTGTATGTATAAAGGTTATAAAATTTCTAGAAACTTATGTCATGCGTGTACCTTATGTGTTTGAATTATGAGTATATGATGTGTATGTACCTTGTTAATGGCGCATGACTTAAGGGATTGGGAGCTTTAGGACGTGAGCTCATGGTTCTATAGCTGGAATGTGCTTCATTGACAATTTAAATTATCAGAGAGAGAGTTTAATTCAAGTTATATTCAAGTTATAGCACTCTTTCATGCACTAATTTGGTTTCATATTAATTAAACAAAGGTATAAGTAAATTATATAAATTATTATTAACCTCATTTAATTATGATTTATCATATAATTTAATTGATGACTATAGTGTCTATTAATTCACGACAAGTACATACATTTGATACTTACTAATCATATTTTAATTGGAGCTTAATTTATATATATATATATAAAGAAAAGTTGTATAATTTAATATTCTACCATATTAGATAACCTCTTAACAGATGCATATAAAAATTATGCTAAATTATAATATGTGTTATTTCTTTAGGAATTTAATTAATAAAGTTATATTATTTAAGTTCATAATAAGAAATATATTTTAATAATAACTATATCATTTTAAACCTTAAGGAATTAATTATTTGAGTTTTTATAAATTGATTACTTAAAATTTTTATTACTACTATTTTAGATTTATTATATGCTTTATTGAGTCCTCAAGTAATTATGTAAGACAAGCTCTCTTAATTATAAATGATGTAAAGTCTATAAATTTGTGATTTAATTATTTTTTTTTTTACAATCAAAATTATATGATCTTAGTTAATAATAAGAAATGTATTGCTAGAAATAAATATCATAAGATTATTTCCTCAATTGAATTCTTTATTAATTATATTATGATACTTTCTTAAATGCATTATTTATTTTATTCCATTTAAGAATTAGGAAATGATCATTTTATTGTATATGTTATTATTTGATGTGTATTCTATTATTATTATTGCCTAGCATAATCGTGCGATTGACAATTAATTGAATTTTCTAGAAATGTTAATGAGCGTACATGTACATAATGACAGGGACTACTGAGGAGCCTATTCACGTATCTCCTAGACACGTAGATAAGGGGAAAGCCCCTGCAGGTTAGTGCTAAATACTCGACTTAAATAATTAAGTCAGAGATAAAATCACACACGCACTGCATAATAATTATTAAGTCGTATGCCCTGAAATACATTAAGATTTGTATATAAACATTCCAACGCATCATATCACATAAATCATGTGCATCATCAGATAATGCATTGGCATTTCATGACATCATTTCATGGCGTTATAAGGACGGAAAAGCGAGATTATTGTGATATATTGAGATTGAATATGTATTGAGATGTTTATAAGGAAGCTGAGTACAGTCGCTTCCCATATGTTGAGTTTAGTCACGTATGTTATTTATTATGATTGAATGCTGAGTACGATCGCATTCCAGAAAAATATTATGATTGAAAATATGATTGGCCAATTGAGATATGACAGTGAAACAGATTGATTGAGGGAGAGTGCAAAACATTGCATTCTCATAAATTCATTTTATAATTGCATACATTTATATTAAATGGAAATGTATATTGTGGTTATGGAAATACATGAATTATTTATGATGCTATGAATGAAAATCAAAGATGAATCCAGATACTACGAGATGTTAAGGTGAGAATTTTGGAAGTATATACGGGTGAAAATGCTTATATCAGAAGTTAAGCTATACGCTACAATAAATAAATATAAATGACATATGATTTTACGCTTCCGTGAAATAGTGAATTGGATGCTATTATTATGAAATTTTTCTAGACTTAAATATTATTATTTGTTGCATTCATTTATTAGCGCCACTGAGTTTTACTTAGCGTTTGTCATTTGATGAACACAGGTCTAAGCACATCAGAAGTTAGACGGAGTTAGCGTTAGTTGTTGGCAGTGCGGTACACCATTTCGGCGATTCTTGCGAGGGTTGCCATACTGGGACTTAGTTAAGCGGACTCCTACAGGCATCGTGTATGCTACTTATGCTCCTTTCAATTTTGGCAGTAACACTAGGTTACGTTGCTTCGACTACTACTACTTGTCGATGCTACTGGGCATAATTATAACCTTCTTTATATTTGTGACTCGTTGTGTGTAACAGATGCTATAATATTGTTCCTCATCCTTTAATATGAATATTAGAATTATGTTCAGTGAAAAAAAATTATGTGGCATGCTTGATATATTTGTAATGATATACGTTTAGTGATTGTATTCCCTTGTGATGAAATTTTGAGGCTCAATGGAGGAGTTTCAGGGTTTCATTACGGGACATGTCTCTACTTAGAGATGTGACATATTTTATATTCAAAATCTAAATTGTACTCATTCTTGGCTAATATATTTTGATCAAAGTATGAAGACTAATAAAGCCCCAAGTTAGATTGCAAATTGATAGCAATACAAAATTATTAGTAAAACAATGGATGGATAAAAGACAAGCTCTCACCTACAGCAGGTGAGTGACTCTCCAAGAACAACCCTCATTTAGGTCTCAAAAGGCTTAGTGTCAAGCCATGCTGGCAACAGCTAAAATACCTAAAGAATATAGAGTAATTTATAAATAGATGTTTGAATGTCTAGGTTCTACATCTGAAGCAATAAAATCAGTAAAATCTAAGTCAAGTAAAGCAGCTTCCAAGAAATCTCTTGGAAGAAGACATAAAATCCAATCTAGTTCAAGTTCGAAGTTGACAGCATCATCTAGTATGTCATCCTCTACTTCAGACTCTTTGGATCATGCATACAGTAATGAAGATGATTATTATAATGTTGTAATGTTAATAAATAAAAAGAAAAAGAAGGATAAAAAGAAAATAAAAAAGAAAGACAAGAGAAAAAAAGAGTCATTAGAAGACTTAGAGTAAAAGTCAGAAGGAATCTTATTCCTTCAAGAGATGGTAAAATTATAAAATGATAAGGTAGCGGATAGAATACTATTCAACAACAATGAAATTAAATAGTAAAAGATTTGAAATTTTCCTTTTAAAGGGAGCCTATCCCCTTGTGAAGGCATATATCATCATTCCCCTCTCTCTCTTTCTCTTTTGATAACTCTCTCCCATATCCTCCTAAGCTCCTTTCTTCCTTCTTCCTTCTTTCATTTTAGAAGTTTATTAGTAATTCAAAGTGAATGTTTGTTGTTATAAATTTTTAATAAATATTTTCTTCTTTTATTTTTCTTTTCTTAAGTAAGTTATATTTCTATAACTGAATTTTGTAAGACCGTGTTAACGACACTTTCTCTTCTCCCTTCCTCATTCAAACTTGTCTCTCGGGATTCTAGAACAAGGTTGTAGGAAATTTAAACCCCATTGCTTTTTGGTTATCTGTAAAATAATAAATTGATAAAAATTGATCCAATTCATTCTAGGACTTATAAAAAATATTCCTTTTCCATAGCAAGACATAGTAAGATAGCATCCCATTATATTGTAAATCGATCCATATATATATATATATATATGTGTGTGTGTGTGTGTGTGTGTGTGTGTGTTTGTGTGTATGTGTATGTATGTAATTTATTTAACTTACCTATTTCGTTTGAAGCAATGATGATGATGATGCTAAGGACTTGATCGCTTGCAGTTATACCAAGAGCTTTAATACATTTATCACAAAGCAATCAAAAGCTGAAGTCAAAGAGTTATCAAGTACGTGAATCAATCATATAGTTTTAATTCCTTCATTTTTATGGATTTCTATTTTTTATATTGAAAGTTTATGAGACTGTCATTAGTATGTTGCTACAAACCTTAACCAAGTTCTTTCTATATTCTAAATAGCTACTGTAAGCTCTATACTACTAAATCCTATGATTTTGTTAAATTTGTTAAAACCACAAGGAGGCCGAAGATGGAGAGAGACATAATTATTGGTTTACTTGATCCAGGTATGTATTATAATCTTTCTCTGCTATGATCTTTTATTATTGTTTTTCTGATACTATTTTATAGAAACCTGTTGGTTTGATAGGGATTACTTTATAGTCTATGACTTTTAAGGATGATGTCTTTGGTCCTCCATTGAAGAAATGGAAAGGCTATTGTGCTTGCTTCATAAATTTTACAAGAT